>PVHX01022715.1:0-27178 GCA_004024805.1 Geosciurus inauris
CTTCCTTCCTTCCTTCCTTCCTTCACCTAGATGTTCATTATTCCAAGGTATGTGCTTAGGAGAGAGGCCACAGCAGGCATGGATTTGGACCAGACAGGGTTTCAGGGTTTGGAGGAAAAGAGAGGAGTAACTTCAATGTAGTTTTTAATCATTTGAAAAATAAATCATTCTAATAAATTGCAACTTACATGAAAGTCTATTACGTGTATATTAGTTTCCTAGAGCTTCCATAACAAATTACCACAAACTGAGTGACATAATACAGCAGAAATGTATTTTATCATAATTCTAGAGGCCATAAATTCCAAATGAAGATATTGACATGGTTGGATCCTCCTGGAGGCCCTGAGGGAGAGTATGTTCTCGGCTCCCCACCAGCTTCTGGTGGTTGCCAGAATCTCCAGTGTTTCTTGGCTTGTACATGCATCACTCCAGTCTCTGCCTCCATCTTCACATGGAACTCTCTGTGTGTCCTCACCTTTTCATATAGGGACATCAGTAGTTAGATGTAAGGCCCATTCTATTCTAATGACCTCATCTTAAATCAACAAAAATCCTAACTAAATTTACAAAGACTCCATTTCCAAATAAAAGGTTCTGTGTAGATAGGAATATTTGGGCGAGACTATTCAACTCACTATAAAAATTACATGGTAGTAGAATTTCCTTAGTTGAGAGGAAGTGAGGACCCAGAGTGCTTCCTATTTGTGCTCCATGTCATTTCTTTTCTCCTATGGAGGATTTCAGAAACCTGGAATTTCTTAAAAGCCTGGGTGTTCAGAAATTAGGCAAACATTTCAAATTAGTCATAACAGTTAAATGTAAATTGTGTGTTGAGTTTCATATAGGTCACAATTGAGAAGCTCAGACCCTCTGAAAAGCAGACCTTTGTGTCCACAGCTTGCCACAATAGCTGAGGGCTCTGGGACACCCTTTCCTTTTAATGTCTGGGTCTCTATTTAAAGACCACTGGTCTTTAATGTTCCACTGGTAAGGACTGAGAAATAGGCATCAGGTGGCATCTGCATTGAGCACGCTTCAGATAAAACCAATAAAATGCATTTGGTGAATATTCAATAAGAATTTACTGTAAATCTCTCAGGGCCAGGTGCAGTTTTAGGCACTGGGGAAACCAGAGTGACCAAGGCAGTCAAATAACCTGTTCTCACAGAGCTTCTATTCCAAGTAGGGCAGGCCAGCAAGTCAACATATAATTAATTGGGTGGTAGCATACTGTGATGAATGCCTTAAGAAAAAGAATGAGTGATGCTACTCTAAGATGGCATGATCAGGGAGAGGTGACATTTGAGCTGAAACTTGAAGAACGAGAGGAAGTCAGCAAAGCTGAGTGGGCCAAGAGAACTCTAGGAAAAGAACGTAGAGACCTGATATACAGCCTGGTCATAAACGGTATAAGCTGGGAAGTCGGGTCTGGGTTTCAAGTCTGGCCCTGACACTTTCTAACTGTGTGATCTTGGGCCATTTGCTTATTCTTTCTGAACCATTGCGTCTTTTTGTATAAAATGGAGGTACAATACTTCATTCTAGTGGTTTTTTTTATTTTTTGTTTTTTTTTGTTTTTGGTACAGGGATTGAACTCAGGGGTACTCAACCACTGAGCCACATCCCCAGCCCTATTTTTTTGGTGTTTTATTTAGAGACAGGGTCTCACGGAGTTGCTTAGTGCCTTGCTGTTGCTGAGGCTGGCATTGAACTTGCAAGTCTCTTGTCTCAGCCTTCCAAAATGCTGGGATTACAGGTGTGCACCATAATGCCTGGCTAATTCTAGTGTTGATATGAAGATTGAATGAGGTATTATATAGCACATGATTACCATGTGGAGCCTGGGGACTTAGGAACAAGAGTCATATGGATTCCATAGGAGAAAAAGAGATGAGAGATTTACCAGGACAGTGATTTTCTACTTAGTGATCTTGAAATGCCTTTGTAATTATTATGTAAAGGATTACAGTCCTTGACACTGATGTTCAAGTTGCTGCGGGCTGGCCTGAACAAAAGAGAAATGCATATGGTTGCTTATGAGCAGAGTAGGATAGATAGTTCTTTCCTGATGAAGAGAATGGGTCTTGTACATTTAGTTATAATCTCTGCTGATGTCTTTTGGCCCAGAGTTAAAATTGATAAAACCAGGTTGAGGATGCTGTTTCTTTTTTGGTACCAAGGATTGAACTCAGCTGCACTCAACCACTGAGGCACATCCCTAGCTCATTTTTACTTTTTTATTTTGAGACAGGCTCTCACTAAGTTGCTTTAGGCCTTACTAAATTGTTGAGGCTGGCTTTGAACTTGTGATCCTTCTGCCTCAGCCTCCTAGGCCCTGGGATTACAGGTGTACACCACCATGCCCAGCTGTGATGGATTTTTTAAAGTAAAATTATTGGGTATATTTGAAGTTTATGGCATGATATATATATATATATATATATATATATATATATATATATATATATATATAGTGAATAGTATATATATATATATCATGTATAGTATATATATATAGTAAAATCATGATTATAGTGAAGCAGATTAACATGTCTATCATCTCACACAGTTACTTTTTCGTGACAACATCATTAAAATCTACTTAACAGAAAATCCCTGATACAGTGTGATTTTGTTAACTTTAGTCCTTGTGTTATACATTAGATTTCTGAACCTGTTCATCCTACATACTGGCTATTTTTAATCATTTCACCCACACCCTCTTTCCTTTCCTCCACCCCCATTGGTGGTGAATGCTATTTCATTCTCTATCTCTGTATATTTGTGTTACTACCTCAGCTTGCAAGGATGGTTATTACTAAAAAGAGATGTAATAACAAATGTTGGCGAAGATGGAAGAAAAGGGAATCCTGCACGTAATTAGTGGGAATATAGATTGGTATAGTCACTATGGAAGTCCCTAAAGAAATTAAATATAGAACCATATGACCTAGCAATCCTGCTTCTGGGCATATATCTCAAGGAGATGAAATCATCAATTTGTGAAGGTATCTGCATTCCCATCTTCATTGTAGCATTACTCATAATAGCTGAGATATGGAAATAACCTATGTATTCAGGAATGGATGAATGGATACAGCAAATGTAGCATATATGCACAATGGAATATTATTCAATCTTAAAAGAATGCAATTCTGTCATTTATTTGCCACAACATGGATGGACCTAGAGGATGTTAAGTTAAATGAAATAAGCCAAACACAGAAAGAAAACTATTGCAATGAATCTCATAAGGATGCATTTTTGAAAAACAAACAAAACCAAAAAACCTCCCAAAAAAACAAAACAATAACAACAAAAAAACCAGGATGATTTGGGCATCTTACTTTGGAAAGGACACAAATAAGAGTATACAGTCACCTGGTATCAAAGTGAAAGAAAGAAACATAGAATAAAAGGTGCTTTCTCTTACTTTTAATTCTTATCTTTTAATTGATAAGATAGTTATAACTTATCTGCAACATTAGACATTAGGTTATTTGGAGCTATCATTTAGAGATGTTTGGTGGGAATTTTTTATTTTCTTAAAATATGCTTTGACTTTTCATTATGAAAATTCCCTGTCACATAGAAAAATGACCTCTTATCTGCCTACAATTTAGATCTCATCGTGATTAACATTTTGCCATATTTCCTTTACCCGTTTAATTTATTTGAAATATTGTAAGGAAAATGCTCCAAAATTCGTTTGAGTGCATTTATTTGAAAAGAGACATTTTCCTCCATAACCAAAGACCATTATTACACATTTAATAAAATTAACAATATATGCATAATGTATAATTATTCTAATTTCTCCAAATATTCTCAGTTTTCTTATACAGACACTCAAAGAAGGATCTAATTAAAATTCACTCATTGCCTTTGAGTGTTTTCGCTAAGTATTCTTAACTCTAGAATTTGTCTTAAAGGAAGAAATTGATGCTCAACTGAATTGGAGTTCGTTTTTGAGGACAACCAGAAACATTTTCAGATGTAAGGGCTTGAAAGTCCTACAACTCCCAAGCCTTCATGTAAATATGTGTATCCAGAATTAACTTTTGATTCATTTGGTTCCAATGGGGACATTTTGCAGAATTTTTTAAACTAGATCTGCAAAGTGTCTTTGTGATTATCTTTCTCTATCTACCATCTTCCCTTTCTCTTCTCCACACATTGTACAATTTTCAGAATCAATGTGAAATGCAACTAAGACAGATTGATTTGTGTTCCTAGATAAAAAGTTTGGACAGAAGGCACTGGAATTGGAAGCACTTGATGTGACATTGATTCTGGCCAGGAAAAACCTGTCCCATAGCCAGAACCTCCTGCACTGTCTCTGGGCTCTGCGTGTGTTTGCCTCCAGTGGTAAGTGACTCTACTGTGGACCTATAGGATGGCTTTCAGAACTGTTTTGGGCCACCTGGAAACCATGCGGGGGTCTAGTGGGGAGGCGGGAGGAGGTTGGGGATATATTTTGTCCTAATCAGATAAATAAAGGAGCCAGGTTATCCAAAGGCTATGGAGGTGAGAAGTTATTTCTTCATCTCCTCCTTAGCCAGGTACAACTCTTGAGCTCATTCTTGGAGATAGGCTTTGATGTTGTTTTTCCTTGAGAGTCACACATTCATTATAGCATTCTAGAATTCTCTATGATGGGAGAAAGGCAGGATTTCTTCAGCTTTTATCACATCCAAGACACAGCGACAGGTGTTACATCTGCCAAGAGTGACCCTCACACCACAAAACTCCTTATTGAATTCCTGAAGCTGCTCATTAATTACCAGTTTTTGTTTGTTTGTTTTTATCTCATGATCTCTCTCACAAAGTGGATAGACGAGGCGCTAAGCAACTCAGTGAGACCCTGTCTCTACATAAAACACAAAATAGGGCTGGGGATGTGGCCCAGTGGTCGAGTGCCCCTGAGTTCAATCCCTGGTACCAAAAAAAAAAAAAAAAAAACAAAGTGGATAGATCCAGGCATGTGAGCTAATACTTATTTGTCATCTTCTGATTTGAATTATTTCTAATTATTATAACCGTCTTGTACTTAGACACATAATTTTATAGATAAGAAAAAATAAGAAGCTTGGAAGGGTGCAATAATTGCTTGAATTCATACAGATAAAAAGTCATGAGGGCTGAGTTTCTAACTCTAAAACTCATGTTGATTCTACTCCATATGGACACATTTTTTATTAATAGACTTGATGATATGCCTCCTATTTCATGTATAATAAGTACAGACTTTCATTTTTCCTTCCTGAGCTCCCTTCCTGTAGAATGAAAGTGACAATTATTTAGATGTAATATACTCTGCAAGGGAAAGAATGTGGGGCTCAGAGCCAGAAGAACCTAAATTTGACTCTGATTCTATTTCTTATGAGTAATGTAACATGGGTACTTAACCTGTTTAACCTCTGTTTCTTCCTTCGTAAAATTATAGTAGCAATAATTATTACTATTAATCTGGCAGGTCTGCTATAGCAAAATAGCAACAGTCTACATGGCTTAAACAATAGAAATTAACTTTTTCCTAGAGCTGAAGGCTGGAAGTCTGAGATCACAATGTTGCAGGTTTGGTTTCTTCGGAGGCCTCTCTCCTAAGCCTAAGGACAATGACTGTTTTCTCCTTGTGTCTTTGTATGGCCTTTTCTCTGTGCTTGCACATGCTTGGTGTCTTGTTATATATCAAATTTTCATTTTATTATAAGGACACAAGTCAGATTAGATTATGGCCAGCCCTAATGGCCTATTAGGTAATGGGGATTAGGGGTTCAACACAAGAATATTGG
Organism: Geosciurus inauris; assembly: GCA_004024805.1. Classification (NCBI taxonomy): domain Eukaryota; kingdom Metazoa; phylum Chordata; class Mammalia; order Rodentia; family Sciuridae; genus Geosciurus; species Geosciurus inauris. The sequence continues at coordinate 5,799 of PVHX01022715.1, forward strand.
GGAACACAATTCAGCTCATAGCAGAGCTCACAGACTTGGTAGAAGGAATAAATAGTACTCATGGGTATGACTGCCACAGCACAGCACAAATGTTAGTTTCTTTTTCTTGTCCTACTTTTTTTTCTAATCTTTTGAAGTAATAGGAGCACACATAAAAGGAGTAAATAATAAACAGTTCTTTTTCTAGCTATCCTAAGAACTATAAAAATAATTTTCATTGGTGAATTCTATTAATAAGGATTGAAGACTCGTAAGGAGAATGTCCTTCTGGAGAATAAATCATACAGGTTCTTGACTCCTTGTTCATAAACAGAGTTAATCCTCACCCATCTCATACATATTGACTAGAAAATCAGAGAACATTTGGGATAAGCTGAATGAATCTGCTCAAACCCACCTCTAATAAAGGGAAAGAGGAGCTGTTTAAAGGATATCTCTCATTACTCAGTAGCCAGAAGGTATGCCACCCCCATTTGGAGCTTGCCAGTAGCACAAGATTTGAAGTATCTGATGGTTTCCTAAAGAATAATTAGGCTGAATGATTTTCCTTCCTTAGTATCTACAATAACTATGGATATCTAGAAAAATAACTTCAGCTGGAGCTCTGAGAAATCTTGGGATTTGCTGTGGGTGCAAGGAGGTGGCCATTTGGCTCATATTCTATGCCTACATTTTACACCAACTTACTGTTTCATAAGGTATTTAAAAATTATACTGTCACTCTCTATTGACTTTACTGATGACAGGCAAACAGAGTTCAAGATGTCTGTTAATTGCTAGTTACTGCTGATGTTCCAGCAAACTTTCTAAACAGCTCTTATCTTCAGAGGAGTTGGCTGGAACCATAATTGTTCTATAAAAGCCAGTGAACCTTTTGGCAGCACCCAGATGGCCAATGGGAATGTTGATAGAGCTGCCAGAGACCCTACCTTGGACAGGCATCCAGGAAGGGTGAATCCAGTAAGGATTTCTTCTTGTTGTCCTCTCCCAGTACCAAAGGCTTCCATGTTAGAATCTGTGCTCTTAAACTATCCCCTAACTCTTTAAATATAGAATTTTGTTGAATTCTTTGCCAAGACTTTGCTCTTGCATGTTTTCCCAATTTAGAAGTAAGGACTGAGTTAGTAACCACAAGAGTGGAAGATTGATGGGAAGAAGTAGAATGCCAAATCCCCAGATTTTGATCCAGGCAATTATTGCCTGTACTATCCTCAGGAGGGACATCTGCTTAGAGGATGTTCCAGGAACAAGTGCTCTTTGTAATAACTAAGACATTAGCTCCAGTCTCTGTCCAATAGACTGTGTTGGGATGAACTATATTAGAGCTTCCAATTTCCCTTAGCATTCTTTTCCGAGGCAAGCCAGTGGATGCCACCCTCTTTTTTGTTTTCTCTTTGCTTCTTTAAGACCTCCTGTCTTCCACTCAATTTTGCCTGAACAAATATAGCACAAAGCACAAGGCATCCCTACGTGTTCAGTCTCAAAAACACTAATCCAATGGAGGAAAAGAAAGAAGAGTGACCTTGGAAGATAACCATCCTTCATTCTCCCATTGAAAATTTTGCCCCCACTAGAATGGCTCACTTTGTGTCTCGTGTATTCCTCTTATTTGATCTGAGTTGTTCCTGTTACCAATTGGTTGCGGGTTCTTTTGCTCAAATTCAATAGAAATCATGAATAGGCAAAGTACAGTTTCCTTAATATTAGCCGCTCTGAGCTTTGAGGGGCAGTGGCTCTCAGCTGTCAGTGTTAGCAGCCGGGTGCCTTGAATGCCAGTGGCTCTCCAAGTCTTCTGGAGTTCTTCCAGCAGCCAGACCTACTGGCTCCCAGCAGCTCTCCGTGGCTCCCGACTCTTCTCTGGCTGCTCGCTACCCTCGGTGTTACCAGTCCTGGGCCTCTAGTGCTAGGAGTTCTTACTGTAACTAGCTCAGCCTGCTCTAATGGAGACAGAAATCGTGAATAGGCAAAATATAACCATCCAAAAGAATCTATTAGTGCATTGCATCATAAGAAGCAGCAGCACATGAATTGTTCTGATAAGGATGGAGGGAAGCTGCCTATAAAGGCAAAAAGGCGGGCTCACGCATGCGCAGTGTCCTGCTATCCAATGGCGGTGTTTCCGCTTAGTTTCAGGTAGCGGAGGGGGCTCTTGTTGGACCTGACTGGGGGCCGCTGAAGTGGTTGCAGGTGCAGTCATCTGTGATGGACCCACCACCAAAGCTGTTGCTCCTAAAGCAAAAGTCGGTATGCAGCAGTGTTTGGGGAATCCGCAGCCCCGGCTGTCAAGATGAGAGAAAGAAAAATATGAAGTACCTCTTGGGGAGTGTCAGGTCTTTCTCTTCTGTCTCATTCCTAGGGTCAGCCAAGTGGAGTTGAGTATTGGGAATATTGAAGAGAGGTTAGGGCATCCTCAGACAGGAAAGTGACATCAAATTTTATTTATCTAACCAGATACCCCTTTGAGTTTCTTTGTGTCATTCAGTCTATAAATGTGTATGTTTATATTTGTGGTGCTGGGATTTGAACCCACGGCCTTTCACATGTTAAGCAAGTGCTTTACCACTGAGCTACATCCCTAGACCATCTATGACTATATTTTTATGATCATCCAATTGGTTGAAAAGGGAAAAATTTCTCAGGCTAGTTCCTTCTGTGTAGGAAGAACTGATTTTCCCTTTGGTTCTGAGGCATAGTCAGGCTGTTGCCTCAGTTGGAGGTGATCCATGTGTTAAAGCTGTAGGGGAAATTGTAGCCAATCGGAAAACAAAGCTATCTTAGTTATTATGTGCCCCTTGAGGTTTTTTTTTTTCTGCTGTTGTTTTATTTTATTTTTAGTTGACATATAATAATCCCCTAATGTTTTAAAGGAGTCAATCCAAGTTGTATTGTCCCATTTATCTGAGACAATAACTACTGTGCTTCTGTCTTTCTCAGTAACCACAGGAGCCATGCTGGGAATTAATGGAGCCATGGAACTGCTTTTCAAGGTCATTACACCTTATACCCGAAAGCACACACGAACAATCAGGTACAGAGCTTCTTCATTGTCCTTTTACCCTTTTTTTTGCAACAGATGGGAAGATGGCCACTCATCTATTGTCATGATGCTTCTAGTGCAGTCTGGTGGTGATTTTGCTCTTGAAGATATGGTACAGTGTGATATCCCCTCTCAACCTGCATCCCTACCCACCACTCACCTATGAGTCATTGCTCTCATTCTCACCATAACCCTGAATGAAGATGTTATTATCCTCATTTTTAGATGAGAGCTGTATCCAAGATCACAGTGCTAGGGAATGGCAGAAATGAGATTTGAATCCAGACTCAGAACCCCACATGTTTTGGTTTGTTTGGTTATTTTGGCCTGGAGCCTTCAAGTATATCTTTTTTTTTTTTTTTTATTAACAGTGTTATCTGAACATGAATATAGTTCTCCAAAGACAATCCAGAAATGACAGGATCTCAAAAGAATCAGTTAAACCTCTGATATGAGTTCTGGACCTCATAATAGTCCATCAGGGTTGTGTGCTGGTCTTGATATGTGTTTTTATGATTGGAAAATGAAACGCAGCCTGTTCTCTCTGCCTCTGCTTGCTGGAGTGGAGTGAATCACCAAGTTAAAAAGGGAGATGGTTACACATAAAGGCTTTAGAGATATTCAGAACCATTAAGATCCATCATTTATGGGAGTGACTCAGCGAGGACCTTGAAAGAATATTAGAAGAAATTCAGCCAATTTCCAAGATATATGGGGTCATTTGGCAAGTAGCATTTCCACACCTAGCCATGATATTTTCTGCATCCCAACATCAATCTTAGGCTCATGTTCTACCTGATTATTTTTCTCTTGGGTCACCAAAGTTAGGCTATTATCATCCATTCTTACCTGCAGCTCTCCATACCGTATTTCCTGGAATACAATACATTATAACTCAGCTCCCTCCACCCCCCAAAAAATGTCCTCATGAAATAAATTGGAAACTACTGGGTTAAACAAAGTTAGATAGGGTCTTTACTGTAGAACTATACACAGCTTTATCTATAAACAACATGTTAGGAGTATCTAAGATGGTCATGCAGTGTACCCTGTTCCCAAACTGATTCGTCCACTGAACTCTTTTTCAGAGACCACCTTTTTTGAGGAGTCAGTGTTCCATATATTTAATTTTGGAAATCTCTCTTCTAGAGTTAAAAATTATTGCAAAGTAGGAGTCAACAAAATTCTATGAAGAGGCCTGGGACTGTAGCTCAGTGGCACAGTCCTTGCCTAGCACATGTGAGGTACTGGGTTCGATCCTTAGCACTACATAAAAAGAAATGAATAAAGGTATTCTGTCCATCTACAACTACAGAAAATATAAAATTCTATAAAGGAACCCTCATCTAGTAGGTATAAAACTTCAGAGTTACAAACAAAGGGACAAAAATAGCCCTTTTTTCCTGTAGCTATATTTTATTTCTATCTTAAAACTCTAGTTGTGTCTAATAACAAAAAAACATGAATCAGTGTCTAATCAAGAAAGTAGGTCAGACTAGTGATTCTTTGGTCCATTCAAAGTTTTGCTCCTTTATCCCCTTCTTCCTGGAGTTCATTTAAGTTCTAAGAAGCTATGGTAGTGCCAGGGTGTCAACGGAAAAGTACAGCTTGTCCTCAATCATCTTGTGACCACTTGGATATATAGGACTTGGATATGTCTCATTTTTATCATTGTGTACAGGCCTTTGCTGCTGACATCTTCAGTCTTAACATGTCCTTTGGTCACCAATCCATTAACTTTATCTTTCTGCCCTATTCTTAAGGCCTCTTCTAATCTGATACTGTCATAATGCAGCTGTTCAGAAGCTCAGGACTATCTGGTTTCCTCTCCTACATTATGTGACAATCCATGTGATGTTTCCTGGCCATTCCCATATCAGTCTTACTCAGTCATCTCTTCTTCATTACTTGGAGGCCATGAGCCTCCTAGGGAAGCCTTTCCTGGCTAACCTTGGGTATCAAGGTCCTAGGGCCCTTCCTTCTGTGGGGATAGATTTTATTGTCTTCCCCATTGAGGCTAAGCTTGGAGGAACAGAGCATAAAAGTTGAGAAGCCCCTATCTCAGAGACTTACACTAAGTTAGACATCTCTATTGCTTTCTTTTCTTCTACAAAGAGAATCAAATTCAGGAACAGGTATGATCAAGGTGACACAGGAAAATGAGAAAGTAACACCAGGGATGAAAAGGGGCAAAGTGCTTCCAATAACAAAATGAACCTTTTAGGGACTTCAGGCATATTTTTGCATGTCTAGTCTATCTTGTAAATTTTGGGCAAGGTGCTTCCCACTTTTTAACTGAACACTAAACCAAACTTCCACACCAACCACTGCAATATAGCTGTCATTTCCGTGCTGTTTATTAGGTGCCTAGCACTGTGCTAAGCTCTTAGCATGCATTATCTCATTTGAGCCTCTCCTCTCCTCCATGAGGCAGGCGCTATTACTGTCCCCAAATTTACAGGAAAAAAAAATCAAAGCTGAAAGAAGTTAAGTAACCTGCTGGGATTGAAGTGAAAGAGCTGGGATTTAAACCCTGATACATGAGCATCAGCTTTTAAAGCACCACTGGAGTATCTTACATAGTCTATTTCCAGCATTTTATTTCTAAAACCACCATATGCAAGACAATCATAAGCAGTTAAAGTTTGCTTAAATTTCTTTTGCAATCTAAATGGCTTATACCTGTGGAACAATTTGCTTAATGATAGGGAGTCTTTCTCCTCAATTGAATGGCTATTTCCTCTCAAAGGCTAAATATGTATTCCTCTGCTTTTAAATTCCTTCCCAAAGCGCTCTTGTTTCTACTTTATCCCCACATCCCAACAAGTGATAGGAACAAAGGTGCTGCAATGGGAAGACCCTCATTGGAATTCTCTCTCTACCTGATTCCTTGGAGAATCACTTTAGTTTTCTTAACTGAACTTTGACATGACTCAAAGTGTGAATATCTAGTCTGACCTCCTAAGTTTCTAACTACATTAGAAAGTTAGGTATAAGAACTTTGTGAGCTTTTACTTGCTAGAACATTGTTGATCATTATTAATATATATACGATTGGATCTTTGGCTGCCTTCTTTGGATCAGGCTGCAAGGGCTGGAGAAGAACATAGGGGTGGAAACTTTTTGCCAGTTCCATCTTCTCTCATGAGCTCCATCCCCCAACAAAGTAACTAAGACCAACCCAGAGGAATTCTATTCTGATCCACTTAGATACCAAAACCTTTGGGTCTGAGGGGATCTTTAAGGCAGTGGATGAAATCACATGCCAGGGGACATGAATAGTTCTACTGAGTATCATCCTCCAAATGCTCACAGGCTATGGGAGAGCTATTCCAGTATGCATTTGTAGGAGCGGATGCCTGGTGTGGTGTCACTATGACTCCTCCCTCCTGTGGAGATTAAACCTGCTCTGCTTCTCTAGCATGAACCTAAAATTAGATGTGCAGCTGTCCTCCAATCTCCAGATAGTACTCAGGGTTAGATTTATGACAGAAGCTTCAGCCCTGCACCTACCAGAGATAAGGGGCATGTGGAGCAATGTCACTAACCCTTTGTGGCCCTGTGCCAGTCCTCAGCCCCAGGCGAGGCACCTATTTCAGGCCTCCTTTATTTTCCTGATGCCCACTCTGCAGGCATGTGTTGACCACTACATGTTCATACTGGCTTGTGCCTGTTCTCTTCCTTTTGTTCTGCATGCCCACTATTCCAGTATGAGCAGTTATGGTCAAACTTGAGTGGCTACTGCAGCCCTCTAATTGGTCTCTCTTGACTTCAAAGTAATTAAGAGCGTGCCTCAGTTTCCCTTTCCTATCTTATCTCTGATTCCTCCTCTCACCTCTCTGTCCAGCCTACTGTTCCTGAATGTGGCATGTGCCATCCTACCCCAGGTTTCTCCCTTCCTCTGGAATTGCATTGCTGCTTTGCATTGCTTCTAACCAAATGTTAGAAATTCTACCCAGTCTTCAGACTGCATCTGATGCTGCCTGCTCCATCTCATAAGAGAGGAATTTTCTCTTCAATTCGCCTCCAGAATTTTGTTTCCACTTTCCTTTAACATTCATCATACTTAACTCTGTATTTGTTGACCTGTGTTTCTTCTTTTCCTCTCAATTCTGTACTTCCTAAAGGTCAAAATCAAACTATATTTACCTTACTGTTCTCCATAGGGCCTAACCCAGTGCCTAGACTATGGTAGACTCTTAATTATATTCAAAGGAAACATTTGTTTAAAATTTGTCACATAATAATTGTACAAATGTATGGAGTACAGTGTGATACTGAGACACGTATAAAATGTGTAATGACCATATTGGGGTAATTAACATTTCCATTTCCTCAAACTATGGAACATTTCATGAATTTTGCTTTGTGTGTCATCCTTGTGCAGGAATCATGCTAATTTTCTCTCTATCATTCCAGTTTTACTGTGTGTACAGCCAGAGAGTGCAGTAAAAGAAAACTTTATTTAAAAAATTATTGTGGGGCTGGGGATATACCTTAGTGGTAGACCACTTGCCTAGACTGTACAAAGGTCTGGGTTTGATCGCGATACTGTCCCCCTCCCATTTTTTACTTTTGATGAATTACCTATGTATTAAAGAATAAAATTCAGCATTTACTGAGTAGATCCTTCATCTTTATTATATATTTTTTTCATTCATCCTAAGTTGGCTTCATATGTGGAGTTCTGTCATGTCTGAATATGTCTGAAAAATCATGTGGCAAGTCTGCTAAGAACTCTATGGCACAAGGAACTGAGGTGCCTCTGGGAGAGAAGTCATTTAGAAGACAGAGAAGCAGCAACCATCACATTGAAAGGGTGTAAAGTTTCGCTCACTGAAGGAAAGGGAATCTTCAGAGTCTTTTGTCTTATTTAGAGTTGTCTGGGGAACTGACAGAGATTGGCAGAAGGGAGAGATCTGAATTTGAAGGGCATGTCGGGGGCAGCATTCACATTAAAACTTTGCCTTCTATTTGAAATAGGTTGTTCATATTTGGTCTATTAATGGATTCATGTGGGGCTTTAGAATTTCTGGGGATGCTTTTTATAGAAATGAGGAGGAGGAAGTGACACGTGACATGGGGTCAGACTATGCCATCCCTTGCTAACTTATTCCACTGTGGACAAGCTTGTTTATCTGCACAAAGCTGTCTTTGAGCTGTCCAAACTTACTAAGTAGGAAAATTTATTGAGGCAGACAGATTACTTGTCTGTGACTGACTCATCTTGTGACCTTAGAAGAGCTTGTGTTCACTCTGTGTCTCAACACTCTCTGCTGGGAGCTGTTCTTTTGTTCCTTCATTTCCAGTATGGATCTGCAGGTTTTGGTGATGAAAATGGCCATTTCCACTAGCTATCCACCTAACTTTTTTCAAAGCCTAGCCACATCCCCTCTAATCTTGTTGGGTTCTCACACCATGATATTGAACCCAGCTTTAAAGTTGGGTTATCAGATGTTATCAGTGTACAGAATCTCCTGGGACTTGAAACTGCTAGCTTGCCTTGCTTCATAAATATCAAAGTTAATCAGAAATGGGTAGGATTTTCCTTGCAGAAGCTGGGCCTTGAATCTCATCATATTCTCTGATCTCAGTATTTCCCACAGGCTGAGATCGCTCCTTCATTCCTCACATTCATCATCTCTGGAGCTTTCCCAAGAACAGTGGAAGTCAGGAAGAGTTTTGTTCAGAATCATGCAGGTCTCAGTCTCACAGAGAATGACATCTTTAATATTGTCACCCTCTGAATGCCTTCTCAGGTTTTCAGCAGCATCCTCATGCTGTGATTATCTCTTTAGGCTCAGGGGTCCCAGGATGATGGACTACTTTGAGGTTGTGAGGGTCAGAGGCTATGTGCTCCAGAGCACCAGGACTTAAAACACCTTGGCAACAGGAGGAGGTGGATGTGTTTGGTCTCTAGCAGTCTCATAAGCAAATTCCTCAGCTTAGTCTCCTGTTGGCTGTCCTAGTGTCTCCCTAAGCTTAGAATAGTGTTAGGTGATCTTCTCCTCTCAGAGGTTTGATCTGCCAGGCCTCTCTGGCATTTGAGCTTTGCCTTACTACAGAATTACTGGGCATGTCTTCATTGGCAGCTATTTATGGTGATTTCATCTTCAATTTATGAGCTGGAAAAAATGTCCTGAATCTTTTCTTCTTCTTCTTCTCCTTCTTCCCATATTACTATCTTTTCCAAAAGCTAGGCTTTCCCCAACCATCATAGCATTGTTTTACCATAGTATCTGATAGATAAATGGAGACTCAGCCACAGCCAATAGGTTCCCTGCATTCATGATTGATTGGGTGGCTCAGCTTCTTCATCATTGAGACAATAAGATCTGAGTTACAAGAAACAAATTTCACTGTTTCTCAAAATAGCTACTGAATTCCTTCTTGGGTGTCTTCCTCCTATGCCAATTAAGACACAACTTTCCATTTAACATAACTAGACTCTGGTTTTTCATGGCACTGGCTCACTTTAGGGGTTCGGAACCTATGTTCTCAGAGCATTTGAACTCAAGTGCTTTGGAACAGGAACAACAACAAAAAAATTCTACCCCAGCTTCACAAGTGCTGATACTAGGGATGTTCAGCATGAGCTCAACTTACTGACAGAGTGATTATGGCATCTGCAACCTGACTCCAAGCCTGTAGCTGATGGTGGAATGAATAGTTTCCTACATGAATTAAACCTTGGCAATGAGGTTTATGGATTGAAATCCCTTTCATCTTCCTAAGAAACCAGTGGTATCTCCCTGATTAGGGCCAGTTATAGACATTCAAGTCATAGGATCTAAAACTGGAATGTCCGAGAGAACCTTCTTGTCCATCTCCTTCATCTTAAGAAGACGACACTGGAACCAAAAGAGGCTGAACCAAGGTCTCTATCCTAACTTCCAGACACTATCCATTACTAGAAAATTCTGTACTTCAAAATACAAAACAGACATACCTTGAATCAGGACTTTTATTAGACAACATTCAATATTCCTGTCTCAGTACCAGGCATTGGAGATTTGAAAACAACAGAAGGTGGATCCTGTCCTTGAGTAGCTGATGAGTCTATGCTGACAGTTACAATGCAGGTGGCAGGAAGTTCCTTCACTCTGACCCATCCTTGGGCTTGTGAAAGTGGCCAGCTTTTTGTGTTAGGTACCTTTATTATATACCTTTCTCAGAAATATCCTCAGAGCTGAGCAGGCAGGGCATCTGCTTGACAGCCTTCCTCAAAAGGTACAAAGAACCTGTCTGATGCCCCAAAAGGGAAAGGTACGGGTCCTAATCCCTGTTTCCCCTTTGTGGGGTGTGCTCTGATTTCTTGTCATCTGAGTGAGGTGGACCAGGTGTCTCGAGGAGCTCATGTCTACTGGGATATCCTGAGATGCCATGGCCAGTCCTTGATTCAGGTATGTTGGCCTGGCAAGCAGATCTTTCTTACTGTTGCTGTGGTGTTTCTTTCTTGGGTGACACAATAGGACAGTCAGGATGGTGCTGATGTACTGATATTGGATAGATCAAGTGGTATACACAGAGGGGCTCCAAAACAGACCGAACCAACCTAATTTCCTTTATCCTACATATGCTGGGCTAGCCTTGCATGTACCACTTTCCCCTGGTGAGAGTCCTCTATTTCCATCTTCATTTACTTTATTTGAAGTCTGTACTGCTCACACCTCTATATAGATGCCCCCAACCCTTTTCCCTCTAGATATGAGGTGACTCTTTGTCACTTGCCATAGAAGTTAATCTTTGAGCCCAGCCTAACTCAGTGAGGACTTTTTACAAAGAAATTTGTATTTTCCTATAAATCATCTGCCTTGCAATATTGTAAATACCTACAAATATGTGGGAGAGAATTTGAGAAGTCAGAGGGAGGTACAGAAAGACTCTTACTAGGAGACACTCTTGTGACTTTTAACCATTGCTTGGAGGGAACTGATATTTCTGATGAGCCATGACCCTTTTTCAGGGATTGATTCTATACTCAAATATCACAGATTATAAAGCAAATGGAGGAAGATCCTTTCCTAGGGGACTATGAGTGGGTGTGGCATCTAGAGATGTGCTTATTTAGCAGGGAAAACCCAGTTTAGTTAGCTGGGAATGAAAGAGCTCAGAGAAAGTCATTGTGCAGGTACATAGTTATTGAAAGCTAGCTGCTTTTAGGAGATTAGGCAGATATTGCAGGATGAGGACAGATTGGAGGCTTTCTAAGTTCAGTTATAGTGCTTTTTAATATTAGGTCTCTGTATGGTCATAAGTTGTATTCAATAGAGCTAATAAAAACATTTAGAGAATGATAGATGGCCATTTAAAAGGAGTGTATTATTACAAATTTGGTCCGAATTTCTTTCAATGGTACATATTTGGTATGCAGAAATGCCAGTTACATTAATGAATGCTGTTGTCTTAGTTTCTCTTTTAACTGTTCATTTATTCACTTAATAGTATTTTGGGGCTTTTATTATTAACAGAGACGTGTGGCCTTAGAGATGAAGTGACATAGTCCTTGTTCTAGAGAAGCTTATGGATACATATACAAATCAGTGTGTAAATGAATAAGGTTAATGTTATAGATTTGGGATATTCATGAAGGAGGGTCTCAGTCTACTACAGAACTGGTAGAGAGAGATTCATTGGCAAGGCAGCTTTTAGTTTGAAATAGGAAAGGGACTTCCCAGATGGCAAGGTTGTTAAAGGAGGACCTTCCAGGCAGAGCAAGTGTGAAGACAGAAAAGCATGTGCACACACACACACACACACACACACACACGCACAAATGGCAATTTGATGATGTGTTGTTGGAGTATATTGCAAAGGCAGGAAGACAATGAGTTCATCCAAATTGATTTGGAGCACTCTTATATCTTAGTAGACAATAAAAGAATGGGAATATATAATTCACAAAGAGGAAATGGAAAAACTGAGAAACTCATAAAAAATATTTAGCTTTCCAATGATAAGGAGGCAGACAGTTTAGATCAAGACACCAATTTCACAAATTGGAGTAACAAAAATTGTGAAAAATGAAAATAACCATTGTTGGTGAGGATTCAATATGATGGGCACTTATGTGCTACTGGGAAAGTTGCTTCATGAAATCTTCATAAAACAATGGGGTGATACCAAGATTAGAAGAAAGTTCCCATTCCTTAATTCAGTTTTTTTTATTCCTCAAAATCTGTCTTGAAGAATCATTGTGAAAGGCAGATGAAGATCTGTGCATAAAAATATCAATTGCAATTTACTTTTAATTGGATATATTATAACAAGAAAAGGTTTAGAAATGGGGAATGGTTGGTAAAAGTGATATATTTACACATCACACCATTATGTAGCAACACACAAAAAAGTAGACTGGGAATGATGTTTGTCATGGGAAAGCACTTGAGATAAAATGTTGACCAGGAAAAATAAGGTTTAAAATTCATATAAAAATATTCACACAACTGCTTCAGGCTAAGATGGAAAAATGGGTTAGATTTATCTTTCTACTTGGGGAAAAAAAGCTATAGATAATAACATAAAATGATGTTTTTAAAGATATGGACATCTAGTGATAATGAATGGTGATCCCTGAAAGATGAACCCTTAAATTGCCTCAACTTACTGTCTTAAGAGAGATTCCAGGTTGCAGTGCAAAGAAGTTGGGGTGGGAAAGGGACCCAGATATAGCCCAGACTCCCTCAATTAAGGAAATGGAGTTGAGACCATCTGAGATCTTAGAGAGACCAAGGTGCATAGAATTTTTAGGGCAGAATACTGAAAATAAGAGAGCTGCACAGAGAAAGAACATTTTGGAGATCTTCAGAGGTCTTCCCTCAAGTTTTTAACTGGATACTGACCAGTGCTTGGTTGTAGGGAAACTTCCCAAGACCAGGTGAAAGAGCAAACCAGGTCTGGCACACACATAGGACTGCAAATAATATTTGGTTCTACAAGGACTGGGAGACCTCATGATTCATGGGCATTGGATAGAGTACGCAAAAGTTTGTTGACTTTGGGGTAAGGAGTGGTCAGCTCTAGATTGAACACTTGTCTGGTGCTGCCTAACAAATGTTGAAAGTAAGACCTGAGAAGATAAAACTGTTTCCAAGTAATATAGCTGCATTCCAGGTCGAAGCCTCTGAATAATTATAGGAATATCAAATATTCAACAATGGAGAAGTTGCATTGCGCAGAACCCAATTAAAAGAGAATCATCAAGCATGCAAAGAAACAGGAAGATAGCGCCCATAATGAGGAGATAAATTATTCAATCAAAATCAGTCCACAACTTATATAGATATTAGAATTATCAGGTAATAACATCAAAAACTTATTCTAACTATATTCTATAAGTTGAAAATTTTAAAAATAACATAGAAGATATTAAAAGGCCCAAATTGGATTTCTAGAGATGAAATCTACAGTGTACAAGAAATAAGTACACTGGATTGAATTAAGGAAAATTAGACATGGTAGAAGAAAAGATAAACTTTTTTCTTTTTTGTTAATTTATATATTCTATTTAGGTATACATGATAGCAGAATGCATTTTTATTCTCATACACAGATGGAGCACAACTATTCATTTCTCTGGTTGTACGTGAAGTAGAATCACATTATATATGCAGTCATACATGAAGCTAGGGGTGTGATGTCCATCTCATTCCACCATCTTTATTGCCCCCATGCCCCCTTTCCCCAAAAAGATAAACTTGAAGAGATAGCAACAGAAAGTTTTAAATGAAATGCAGAGGAGAAAAAGATAATGATATAGAAAATAATAGAGAATAGAGAACCAGTGAACCCAGGAGCAACTTCAAGCATCTTGATATACATATATTCAGAGTCCCTAGAGAGAGGAGAGAGACAGGTGGGAATAGAAAATATATTGGAAGAAATAATGGCTTAAATCTCTGACATATGATGAAAATGTAAAGTTAGAGGCCCAGGAAGCTTAACAAATCACAAACATGGGAAACACGAAGAAAATGACTTGAAGGCAAATCATAAACAAATTGCTCCTAACCAATGACAGTGAAAAAATCTTAAAAGTATCTGGAAAGCAAAGAGAAAAAAAAATGCATTATGTAATTGGAACAATGCTTAGAACCCAACAGATTTCTCTTTGGAAACAATGCAAGTGAAGAAAGAATGGATCAGCATTTTTAAAGTATGGAATTCTATACTCAGTGAAAACAGCTTTCAATAATGCAGATGGAATTAGGACTTCTCAAAACTACAAAAGTTAAAAGAATTCATCAACAGAAAATTCTGTGACAAAAAAAATAAATTGTTAAAAGAAAACTTCAAGCAGAAGGAAAATGAGACCAGATGGGAAGATATCCCTGCTCAAAGACAAAGGCACACCAGAGATCATAAGGATGTGAGTGCACATGTTTGATTTTTAGGTTATTATTTTAGTTTCTTTAAATGATAGTGTTTAAGCAAAAATAATCACAGTGTAGTCTGGAGTTTGTATTTTTCATGAAGTTAAGGTATCTGACAATGAGAGCACAAAGATCAGGAGGAAAGAAATGGAAGTTTTCTATTGTAATCATTTTATATGTGCAATGGTAGAGTAACACTGAAAGGTGGATTGTGATGAGTTAAAACTGTATTCTAAAGGGGCTGGGGCTGTGGTTCAGTGGTAGAGCACTTGCCTAGCATGTGTGAGGCACTGGGTCAGCACCACATATAAATAATAAGTGAATAAAATAAAAATCCATCAACAACTAAAAAAAATATTTTTAAAAAAATGTATACTAAAGCAACCACTAAGACAGTTAAGAGTCATGACTGATAAAGTCAACCAGATGACAAAATGGAACACAACCATGCAATTCATCCAGAGGAAGTGAGGAAAAGATGCCAAGGAACAGATGTTACAAATAGAAAACAGGGTAAATGTAAACCAAACCATATCAATAAGATATAGTGTGAGTACCATTTAAAGATCATCATACTGATAAACCAGCAAGCTTCCACTGAAATGCTTCATACAAGAAACAGTTTAAATACATGATTCTGTTAAAAGTTGAAGGGTGAAAAAGATCTACTAAGTTAATACTAATCAGAAGAAAGCTAGAATGCCTTTCTAATATTAGATAAAGTAGATTTCAGAGCAAAGAATGTTGTCAAGGATAAAGAAAGTGATTTTATAAAAATAAAAGGTCAATTTATCCAGAAGTCTTGCAAACAAAATGTTTATGCATCTAATAACAGAGCTTCAAAATAATTGCAGTAAGAACTGATAGAACTGAAAAGAGAAGTAGACATATCCATGATTATAGCTAGAGATTGTAGTGATTCTTTCTCTTAATAATTGGTATAATACTTGGAGAGAAAATGAGCAAGGATATAGAAAATTTAAATGACACTATTAACCACCATGACTTGTTACAGAATACCTTACCCACCACCAACAGAATATACATTTTCTTCAAGTGCACATAGAATAGTTATCAAGACATATGGCATTATGGGCCATAAAACCAGTCATTTAAACTTTCAAGAATTGGAGTGATGAAGAGTATGTTCTCTGATCCCAGTGGAATTAAATTATAAATCAACAACAGAAAGGTTTCTGAAACAAACCCAAAATGTTGGAGAGTAAATTGATTATCTTCTAAAGAAACCATGGGTCAAAGAAGAAGTTGAAACAGAAACTGGAAAATATTTTGGATTGAATGAAAATGAAATGCAGCACGTTAAAATCTCTGGGATGCTATACTCTTGGGGGAAATTTATAGAACAATAGGCTTGTATGGGAAAAGAAGACCAATAGGGAGATCTCTCAATTGAGACTGTAGCTTCTACCTTAAGAAAACAGAAAAAAGAAAACCCAAAATAAGGAAGAGAAGGAAATAAGAAACATCAGAATAAAAAACAAAACAAAAAAAGCAATCATAAAAATAAGAGAAAAATCAGTTTAATCCAAAACTGAAAGCTGGGCATAGTGGCACATGCCTATAATCCCAGAGACTCTGGAGGCTTAGGGAGGAGGATTTTAAGTTTGAGGTCAGCCTCAGCAGTTTAGTGAGGCCCTAAGCAACTTAGCAAGACCCTGTCCCAAAATAAAAAAATAAAAAGGGTTGAGGGTGTGGCCCAGTGGTTAAAGGTCCTGGGTTCAATCCCTGGTACAAAACAAAAAATTCTGATTCTTTGAGATCAATAAAATTGATAAAACCTCTATCTAGACTCATTAGGAAAAAAGAGAAGTCAGAAATTACCATCAATGAGAGGCAAAAATTGTTCCAAGTTTTGAAGATATGTAAAGCATAATCAAGAAATATTAACAACTTTGTGCCAATAAATAGTTAACTAAGATTAAATGGAAGAATTCCTTGACATAATTATCAAAGGTCACTCAGGAAGGAGAAAATATAAGTAGCCCTGCATTAACTAAGTAAAATAGTTAATTATCCTTACAAAGAAAAGTGTAGGTTTAGATGTCTTCACTGGCAAATTCTAAAAAACATTTAAAAACTAAGGATAGCAATTTTACACAAACTCTTGAAGAAAATTAAAAAAGGTGGAGTACTTTCCAATTTATTTTATGAAGCCTGCATTACTGTGATACCAAAAGCAGGTAAAGACTTTAAAAGGAAAAACAAAAAAACCTCCAAAACTATAAACTAAACTAATTGTTCTTGTGAGTGGAGATGCAAATATCCTTAATGCAATTTTAGAACATTGGTATCAACAGTATAAAAGAAGATCAAAACAAAGTGATAATTATCTTAGGAATGCAAGATTGGCTTAACATGTAAAAATTAAATATAATTTACCATTTAAAAAAATCCAACAACATATGATTATCTGACCAGACCCAAAAAAGCATTTGACAAAAGCCACCATTTACTAATAAAACTCACCATATAGATGGGAACTTTCTCAATAAATTACAGTTTCATTAAATGAAAACTGTCAGGTTACCTTGTACTTAATGGTCCAAGATTAAATGCTTCCCCACTAAGAACAGAAGCAGGAATGTTCACTTTTACTGCTTCAGTATCATATGAGATTCTACTCATTGAGAAAAGGCAGGGAAAATAAATAAAAGACATTCAAATGGGTAAGGAAGAAGTAAAACATTATTTGCAGATGATTGTCTATGTAGAAATTCTGATGAACACAAATAACTACAGGATTAGTGAGAGAGTTTATCAAAGTTCCAGGATGCAAGATTAATATACAAATATAAAACATATTCTTACATAGTGCAGCAAGTTATTTGAAGGTAAAATTTTAAAAAATAAAGTTTATAAAATAATTAAATATATGAACACCAAGGATAAATCTGATAAAAAATGCAAAATATCTATACACTGCAAAGTAGGTAACATTGATGAAACAAATTACATAATATCTAAAAAGAGAGAGAAACAGAGTTCACAGCTCAGAAGACCCCATATTGTTAAAATGTTAATTTTCCTTAAGTTTATCTATAGATTCAATGCATTCTACGTCAAAATTGTGAAATTTTTTTTTGCTAACTTATAAACTTATAAACTGGTTTAAAAATTCCTTTGGAAAGGCAAAGGTAATAGAATATTCAAAACAATTTTGGAAAAAACAAAATTGGAGGAGTAACAGGAACTTATTTCAAAATATATAAAGATGCACAATAATCAAGATAGTATGGTGTTGATCTCAACACTGATAAATAGATTAATGGACCAGAACAGATAGTACAGAAATCAATTCATTGATAATTGATTTTTGGTATAGCTGAGCTTGATGGATAAATAATCATCTGTTTAAGAAATTATGCCTGGAAAATTGGAAATCTGTATGCAAAAAAATGAATTTAATCTTATACTTCATATCATAAGCAGAGATTAACATGAAATGGACAACAGACATAAATATACAACCATTAGCTACAAA
Source organism: Geosciurus inauris (assembly GCA_004024805.1). Lineage (NCBI taxonomy): Eukaryota > Metazoa > Chordata > Mammalia > Rodentia > Sciuridae > Geosciurus > Geosciurus inauris. The sequence continues at coordinate 23,710 of PVHX01022715.1, forward strand.
ATTTCCAGAAGAAAACATAGAGGAATACCTTTGTGATCTTTAGCTAGGCAAAAATTCTATCAATAGGACATGGACATCCAAATACGCACATAAAGTAACAAATTGATAAATTGAACTTCATTAGTATTAAAAACTTCTGAACCTCAAAAGGCACTGTTAAGACAATGAGGATATAGGGGAATCAAGATTTGTCAATCACGTTCTCATAAAGAGTTTTATCCTGTATATATAAAGAATACTAAAATAAGAAAATTAACAATACACTTGAAAAATGAAAAAATTATTTGCACAAATATGTCACCAAAGAAGACATACACATACACATGGAAAATATGCACATCATATTTTATTTGGGAAATACTTATTAAAACGGTAATGTGCAATGGTGCACTCCTGTAATCCTGGCGGCTCAGGAGGCTGAGAGGTGAATCTCAAGTTCAAAGCCAGCCTCAGCAACTCAGAGAGGCCCTAAGCAATTCAGTGAGATCCTATCTCTAAATAAAATACAAGAAAGGGCTAAGGATGTGGCTCAGTGGTTAAGTGCCCCTGGGTTCAATCCCTGGTACCAAAAACAAAACAAAACAAACAAACAAACAAACAAAAAACCTCAAACTCAATGTGATAACAACTTAGAATGGTGGAAGTTAAAAAGATTGAGCACCACAAGTATTTGCAAAGATGGGGAGGCACTGGAAATTTCACACTCTGTGGCAACGTTAAAGTGGAATGACACTTTGGAAGGCAGTCTGGCAGTTTCTTACAAATTAAGCCTACACTCACCATATTATCCAACATTCTTCTAGGTATCTACACAGTAGAAATGAAGCATATAGCATTCCAAAGACTGGTTCACAACTTTCATAGCAGCTTTATTTGTAATAGCAACAAACTGGAGACAACTCTAATGTCTAACAACTGTTGAACAAATAATCTGTAATTTTGGCTGAGATATTGTTCAGCAACAAAAAGAAAAAATAATTGATATATGATATAATATGCATAAATTCGAAACTAATTACACTGAGTAAAAGAAGCCAGACAGAATAGGACACCCGATATGATTCCATTTGTATGAAATTCTAGAAAAAGCCACATAAACTACAATAAGGGAAAGCAGGTGAATGGCTATCTAGAGGCAGGTTTGGGGTAAAGTTGGGGAGGGAGGAATAATTACAAGGAAGCATGAGGAAGCTTTGTAGGGTTATGGAAGTGTTCATTATTTTAATTGTGATCATGCTTCAAAGGTGTATACATACATCATATCCTATCAAATTGTATTCTTTAAGTGTGTATAATTTATTGTATGCCAATTACATCTCAACATATCAGTTACAAAGCCAAATACTGTTCCCTTTACATAAAGAATATGCATAATAAAATATTTAAAGAAGGATATTAATAACTCTAGTTATTTCTGGATGGTGGGACTATAAATTAAGAATTTTTTTCTATAATCATTAGGGATTACTTTTATAATTATGAAAATTAAAACTAAATGAATAATTTTATTACTGTCTAGTGTAGAATATATTTTATTTGATAGTCTGATTACGGACACATGCATTAAACTAACAACACTATCATTGATAATTAGATCATGCATTTATTCATTCAGAAAGGAATTGGAGAGAAATCTGGATGGATGAGGTAGATTTAACTCATTAGTGTTAGCGATGAGGAATGGAGGGGATGGTATACAAAAGTGTTTTCTGGCAGAGAAAAAACCATTAGAATATGCATAGAAGCAAGAAACATTCTGGTTTGTGTGGGGCAAATAAATAGTTGGATATTAATAGAAGACAAAATTAGAGAGATGGATGATAAATCTCTGTATCCTGTCTTTTCCTATCCTTTTCTCCCCCCTCCCTCTTTCTTTCCCCTCTCTTTCCCTCCTCTTTGTTATCTTAGGGTTTTTTCCCCCTTTGTTTTAGGCACATTCCTTGTGGGTTTTTTGAGTGTGAATAATTCAATTTTCTCCTACATCCTGTCTGCAGTTTATTTCCTCCAACCAAGTTTCAAACTCACAACTATGTAGTTCACATACATATTCAGTTTTTAATGTTCTTAGATTTATGGTCTCATGACAGTTTGCTTCAGTGTCATAGACACAAATGTCCTCTAGAATATACCTAAGAATGCAAAGTAGGTAGTTTGGAATTCATTTTCTTTTTCTAAGTTATACTTATTCCGTTTCACAGAAGATATCTCTTGAGTATTCAGAAAATTGATAGCCAGCTCTTTGTGAATCCAAGAACAGTTTTCTTTGCTATTTCAGCCTTCCAGAGGCAGATCTGCTCTTTTACAATATTAGTTGTAATAAAAAACAGTCTTGTTGGATCAAGTTGGTGTTTGTATGGGTCTCCACTTAAATGTTTCATAGCAGGATCTCCAGGGTCAGATTAGAGGAGGAAGAAAAGGAATCTCTTGTAGTTGCTATTTTAGCAGTTTGCACCTGGCAACCTGGACAAGCAGTGTCTTCAGCTATAGCAACAGTTTTGTTATTTGATCAGTATTGTGGGTAAAGAATAAAGAGTTCCCAATCAGGGCTAATTCTCAGGTGTGTGCGATCAAGAACAACCCTGGAGGACTCTTCACCTACAGGTGTATGCAGGAGGAAGGTCCTCAACCTTGTGCTGTCCAAAAATTCTCATGTTGTTTTCACCTCATGTTCTCATTCCTCAGGGGCAGAGGGTTTCTCCCAGTGTTTACTGAGGCCTGTCCTATCTTTGGCTATCAATGACTCTTCCAAATGTTTTCCTTTGAGATGTACCATTTTGTTTTTCAGTGTTTCTAACATTTTTGTAGTTTGAATATTTCTACAAGACTTTTTAAAGGGTAAAACAATTTTAGAATCTGACATGCCAATAAGTTTTAAAATTCTGTGGAATCCTCCGATATTTTATGCAGGTAGAAAAGTAGAGAGTGCTTAATTCCATAACTTCACTTGATAAATACAGAAGGTGAATCCCAAATACGTGGTTTCCTGTCATTTGCACAAGTAGTGGATAGAAGAGCTCAAATAAGATTCCAGGTCTCCTGACTTGCAATGCAACTCTATTTTCACTACACCATACTGCAGCATGATGACTTTCTTTTTCTCAATACAATTTAAAAACAGGAATGATTAAATGACTAGAATAAATAAATAAAACATATGCAGTGGATAGTTTTACTAGAGCCCAAGGGCTCTAAGAGGAAAGAGGCAGCCTCAGGCCTCTATTTCCTTGAGGTTGAAATAATTTGTCTTTGAAAATGACCCACCCTACTCATAGTGTAATGCCCAGACTCGAGACCACCAGAGACCACCAGGAGTCCGATTCCGATGTAATCACAAAAGGGTCTTTAATTCAAACTCGAGTAGGGTCCGCCAACCCACACCGACGCAGCGGGTTAGGAAGCGCGGCCCCGAGTCTAGGGGAGCAGGGATTTTTATGGGTTACAATCGCAAGCAGGGGAGCACATGCCTTGG
>PVHX01022716.1:0-27166 GCA_004024805.1 Geosciurus inauris
GGCACTGTTGGAAGGTGGTGGAATCTTTAGGAAATGGGGTCTAGTGGAAGGCCATGGGGACATGCCCAAGGGACCCCTGCCCCTTCCTCTTTGTCTCTTGCTTCCTGACTGCCATGATATGAGCAGCTTGGTTCCACCATGCTGTACTACCTCACCACAGGCCCAAAAGCAAAGGGCCAAGTGACCATGGACCAAAAACTGCAACCATGATCAAAAATGAATCTTTTCTCCTTTTAAACTGTTTATCTCAAATATTTTGTCACAGCAATAGAAAGCTGACTAACATATCGAATAAATGTCTCGATTTTCACATGTCTAAAATTGAACTTCAGGTTTTATTTCCAAGTTTGTTCCAACCCCAGTCTTACCTTTCTCAGTTAATGGGCACTCTATCTATCAGGTCTAGTTGTTAAGGCCACAACTCTTGAAATTTTTCCTGATAGCTGTGTTTCCAAACAACTGGCAAATTCTGGCACCTCTACCTTTAAGATTTATCCAAATCTGGGGCTGGGGTAGTGGCTCAGTGGTAGAGCGCTTGCCTTGCACGCATAAGTCACTGAGTTCGATCCTCAGCACCACATAAAAATAAATAATAAAGATATTGCATCCATCTACAACTAAAAAAAGTTTAAAAAAAAAAAAAAGATTTATCCAAATCTAACCATGTCTTACCATTCCCACCATTCCCACCATAGTCTAAGCCATCATATCATCATCATCATCTCTTGCCCAGATTATTATAGGGACCTCTTAACTTGCTTCTGTGCTTTCGCCTTGCCCCAGAAAACCTATTCCCCATACAACATCTTGTTAGCCTCTTAAGATATTGAAATAAATCATGTGACTTCTCTACACTCCAAAAACGTCCCCTCAGTGAAGCCCAGAACTAAGCTTGAGGTCAGGCAGGCCAGAGAGTAGGAAGGTAGTTTAGGCTTTCAACTTGGACTATAGCTTACCTATACTCCTAGCTAAATATGAGTAAAGACGGAGAAAAGAACTATGGCTCCTCCTCTCAGGGAGACCACAGTTCCCCAGGAAAGCCAGCTTTCTAAGTTACCACCAACTCCTACCAAATCCTGACATGTTAAAGAACTAGAACAGCTGGGCATGGTGGAACATGCCTGCAATCCCAGTGGTTCGGGAGGCTGAGGCAGGAGGATCATGAGTTCAAAGCCAGCCTCAGCAAAAGCCAGGTGCTAAGCAACTCAGTGAGACCCTGTCTCTAAATAAAATACAAAGTAGGGCTGGGGATGCAGCTCAGTGGTTGAATGCCTGAGTTCAATCCCTGGTACCCCTCCCCCCCATAAAAAGAGCTAAAGCAGGTGTTATGGGCGCTGCCTTCAAGAAGCTCCAAGTTCTTTGAGAGGCACTGATCCCCAAACCATTCACGACCTTTCTCAAATGGCATTTGCCTATATTAGCACTTCAACAAAGCAAAGGGGAATTAGTTTGAGGAAAGGAAGACAGAGCTATATGGAGTAGTGTGGATAGAATTCATCAAGATGAAGAAAAGGCTCTACAGGCTGTGGATTAAAGAGAAGAAACCTTAGATACTCAACAGAATTTGGGAGCTGAGAGGTACTAACAACATGTGCTGGAGGAGGTGGGAACACAGGGGCCTGGAATGAAACCGGCAGGATAGGGTAGGAATCCAAAGCAACCTGTCATGTGAGCCTTGGCCTCCTGCCCTGCCTGCATGGTGGTTCCTTCCCATGAAATGAGCCCTGGCTTGTTCTGCACCTTCCTGTGTTGAGCCTTGGCTCTGCCCTGGTTTCACCATGCACATGGGCCAGATGCTATCAATCATGAGTGAGTGTAGGAGGCAGGAAGAAGGAGATAAGGCCAGGCCTGAGTGTGCCCTGAAATCCTTGAGTTGCCTGCCCGCTCCCACTCTGGCATTGTCAGCCCCACTCAGCAAGACCACAGTGTTCAGATATCTCCAGGTGCTGTAGCCAGTGGGCGAGCTGAAAGTCAGTAAACTGGGGTTTCTGCCCTAGTTCTGCTGCTGGCTTTCTGAGGTCTTGGGCAATGTGCCTGTCTGGTCTGGAGGCAGAGGGTGGGCATCAAAGAGTTGACTTGAGGCCATATGTCCCTCTTCTCTTGTACCAGATGGTGTTGTATAATGGTTAGGAATGCCCACGTTTAAAACCTAGCCTTGCCACTTATGAGCCATGTAACGTGGGGAGGGTGCCTAACTCCTGTGCTTCCTTTATCTGAAAAGCAGGCATAATAGAACCTGCCTCCTAGGATTGACTAGGGATTAACTAAGTAAGAAATGCAATGTATTTAGAAGCTTCTTGGCACATAACACAGTAAATACCATCAGAGTGTGTTAGCTATCTTATTTTATTAACATTATTATGCAGACATCTTCCCTGTTCTGCTGTTACATTCTGGTGTGTGTGGAGGGGAAGGCAGGTAGTGATAGGAAAGAAGTACTAAGAAATAGGGACATGATCCAAAGCTCAGAGGCAGAGGAGGGTGCTGGGAAGGGAGGCCCTACAAGTCAGCCCCAGAAGTATGAAGAGCAGTTTCTTGGTCTGTAGCGCTTAACCATGCTCATTGTCAACCCTGAGTTAGAAGCCCCAGATGACACACAGTACCCAAGAGGGTAGAGCCCTGGCCTCAGCAGTTTCTGCCTATCTGTCTATGAGTTTTTACTTTGGGGCTACTTATTTTCTTTCCAGAGCCCAAAGAATTTTACTGTCCCTTGGTTTCTTTTCCGTAAACCCAGAGACATCTGAAAAATGCATGGTCCTGGTAGGGAAAAGTAGCTCTCCACAGTCACCAGATCACGCGGGTAGGGATTGGGTCTGAGGGAACTTCCCAAGTCCAGAGTCTTCTCTTTTCAGCCTGCAGTGGGGGAGGGGGGAGAAGGGGTGGGTCAGGAGGTCCTGTTGCCTCACTTCTTTGAGCCACTAAGTCCCTAGCCCTTTACAGAGCCTCTGAGGAGACCTAAAGGTCAAAGGGTTTCTGATAAAGGCCATACAGAGCATTTAGAGAGAGATGAACAGCCTGGCCAAGTGTGTACAGAAGTCAGGGGAAACAGCCAGAACTGGCCACAGATAGACTGCAAGTTGGCAGATACCTGCCAAGAAGGGGCCCATGGGCATACGGGCAGGTGTTCAGCTCAAGTTGCCTGAACTAGGAGGTCAGAGTCTGGGAGGAGCCAGGAGCTCTTCTAGGAGTGTGATTTTAACCTTTCCTCTCCAGAATCCAGGCTTTTGTGCCCTCTTCCTGACAGGGCATAGGTTCAAAAGGCTGAGGAGTCTTGCTCTAGTCAGGATCCTTCACTGTGTAGCCTGAGGCCCCAGCGCGTGGGTGACCCTAGGCCATGTGAAATGGGTCTGTCAAGGAAGGCTTCTCAGAGCAAGGACAGGGAAGCATGAGGTGCTAATGAAGCATTTAGGTAGTGAGAGCCCCATGAGCAGAGCTGTAACACAGGACTGGAGGGAAAGCCCAGAGCAGACCAGCCATGCTGCAGCTGGGCCGGGTGGGTCAGATTAGGGTCTATCTGCCTCTCAGGGCTGGGCCTCTGGTCAAAGTGTCTTGTCCCCACCTCCTCCACTGCTCCTAGCTGTGGCTATTAAGTTTGCTCCTGTCTTTTGACACCAAGGAAGTCCTCATCACTGCCTTAGGAGAGCACTCTGGGAGCTACCCAAGGGGAAGGCGGCCAGCCAACGGGGTGAAAGTTGAGCCAGGCAGGCTGCTGTATGGAGCCCTCGCCGAGTCTCCAAGGCAGCAGTCAACGGGCAGGCCCTCCTAGCCAACCAGAACCAGGCAGCTGTTTATTTTCAGTTTTCAATTCTTTGGAAAGATTTGTTTCCAGCCCCTGAGTCAGTGTTTGTGTCACTTAAGGGAGGTGCTCTGGGAAACAACTTCAACCCTAACCCCAAGCAGAGGCTCGCTGCAGGGGAGACCTCCACCTGACCTAGCACCTTGGGGAAGTGCTGTACCCTAGTTCTACTCAGGACCTTTTGGGCCTAAGCTCCTGCCTGAGATGAGACCAGCAAGGCTTTGTTTTGCTCTGGTGTCTGCAGCTGGTATCAGCTCTAGTTCCAATGTATCCTCCTATGTTTTATAAAATGTTGCACCAGGCCTGATCTAAATTAAATTGGTCATATCTAAATTTTACTTCAGACCTGGGTAGGAAGACCAGACAGAAGTTCTTAGCTCTGGGCTGGGGTTGTGGCTCAGTGATAGAGTGCTTTTCTAGCATGTGTGAGGCACTGGGTTCGATCCTCGCACCACATAAAAAAATAAATAAGATATTCTGTCCATGTACAACTAAAAAAATATTTAAAAAAAAGAAGTTCTTAGCTCCATTTAGCAATGAAGACACTGAGATCTAGATATAGAAAATGTCTTGGTCTTAAGCAAGTTGGGCTGAGTCACAGACCAATGTTCCTTCTATTCTATCCCACTTCTCCCCTCTGATAAAGGCCCCACGATACCTTGAATCGGGGGTCAGCAGGGACACCTGCACCCACCACACCTGGGAGCATGTGGCCTATTTACAGTGATGGAACCCAGAACACAGTGGCTGGGATCTGAGCATATTTCAGACCCAAGAGGGGAGCCGGATCATCCTGATAGAGCCTTTAGAACAAAGGTCTCTAGGACCTGGAAAAAGAGGGAGCTATGGACCAGGATAAGTGTGCTTGGTAGCTCATTCACCACCTGCATTGTCTGCTCATTCTGCTCTATCTAGACTCCAAGGGCCTACAGTCCCTGCAGCTCTTGACAGTCCTGCCTCCCCAGGAAGGCTGATGGCTCCTACAAAGCACACACTGCTGACCATTTTCTTGTGACCCCCACTTCCAGCAGTAGTGTAGGAGTATTTCAGAGGGACAGTTAGTACATTTGGGGGCTTCCCTGCTCTGGGCAGCTTCCTCTCTGCCCAGTTCCTCCAGGGTTTATATTTTTGGGTAGCAACCCTGATGAAGGAGCCTTTACTACTAATGAAGATGTTTTTAACTCCTTTTAAGGTCAACAAAAGCCAAACGCTGCTGAACGTGTGCTCCATCCTTCCACGCTCTTGCCCTGCCCTGTACACAAAGCCAAGTCCTGTGCCTGTCCTGTACCCTGGGCCTGGGCAGTGGAGATAAGGCCCTCTAGGTCACTGGATTGGGTGTGGGTGCTGGAAGGTTGGCTGAACCAGCCACATTGGATTCAGCCCCAGGGCAGATAAGGGCCTGGCTGCGCTCATGCTGTCCCCTGTGGCCTCATTCCCACCCCAGCTCTGTTAAAACCCCGTCTGTCTTTGATCCCAGCTCTACCTAAAGCCTCCATGGACCTTCCCAGCTATTATTAATCACTCCTTTCTCAGTGCTCTAAGCTTTAAACCTCATCTCTGTGACTGTTGGGTAGATCTGTATCTGTCTCCCCTCTAGCTTTTCTGTCCATGAAGACAGGAACCATGGCTTCCAGTTGTCCATAAGCATTGACCAGATTGAGTAGATCTGAGGCTCCTAAAAAGCTTGATGAATTACCAACAGAGGTCTCTCATGCATGAAATGAGATAGTCGGCCCTTGGAGCCATAGATAGGAAGACCCATCTAAGTCTCTCCAAAATGGAGAATGCTTCTATTCTGGCAGATGGGGACACAAGGTCTGATTTTAGGATTTGAGATAGAGGACCAAGCTTTTAGGTCTGTTTTCTCATCTGCCTCATAAACAAACATCTCTCTAGCTCCCTTTCACTGTAGCAGAGAAAGAAATGGAGAATAAGTTAGAGCTAATGACCCAGAGGACTGGAATGGGACTTGGATTAACCCCAAATAGCTCAGGAAACACCTACCTTGGATCTTAGGAGCAGATGGGTATACAGAAACACAGTGCTGCAGAGATCTTGATTTAACCAAAGACCTGGCACATGGTAGGGCAACAACCACTGGTTCTAGAAAGAATGAGATGTTTGCTGCAAGAAGCAGCCTCTTCCCCACCCACTATAAGCTTCTGGTCACCATAACTTGGTCCTACCCATTCACTGGTCTGGCAGCTGCCATCTTGAAGATAATTTTTCCACCCATTAAAACGGTAAGGGTAAGGCAGGTGACCTTGAGGGTTCCTTCCAATCCAGAATTCTACACACTAAGGGAGTGCATACAAATGGAGCAATAGACAGAGAATGCCAGCCCCCGCTCCCTGTATCTTGTTATGGCTGCTATTCTAATTCTTTGGTGGATCTCTGTGTCTCCTGGAGCTTAATTAACTCTGAGCTCTGGAGGCAGGAACTGAGTTCTGTTCGTTTCTGTCTCCCTTTCATAATTGGCATTAAAAGGATAAAGAAATGAAAAGAAGAAATGAAGGATAAAGGATAAAGAAATGAAGAAAATTACTGAATGTTACTGGTCCTAGAAGCAACTCTAGCTAGGCCTCAGTTTCCTATTAGCGGAAGGTGGGGAGAGAGCTAGTTGCAATCTCTAGGGTCTCCACAAAGCCACTGACTCGGAGCCTGGGGAGCAGGCAGTGCCACGTGCTCTTGGTGCTCTAGCAGCTTGGGAAGACTTCTGGGATTTGGAACAGGAAAAAGATCTATCCATAGGGCATGCTGCATGCTATAAAGTCAGCCAGATTTGCCTGAGTGGCTGCTCCCAACTCCTTTTAGCACTTCCTCTTCCCCAGCTGGTCTCCACCTCTTCCCCAGGACCCTACTCTCAGCCAGATGCCCCAGGTGGCTTTACTGTATAGCTTTGAGCTCCTTCAGCATAGGAACCTGACAGAGTACAGAAGAGAAGAGGGGTAAGGTTTGAATGAATAAATGAGTCAGAGAGTTCAGAGGACCATAGTGCCATTACCCAAAGGCAAGCCCTCAAAAGCAGAACAAGTGATGCCCTGCCAGCAGTGAGTATGTGCTTTATGGTATCTGGCAGCTCCAGGAACTCAAAGGGCCAAACAAAGAGTATATTATTCACCAACATCTCCACAGGAGTTGGATGTAGTCCCAGGGTCACTCATGGGACAGTCCGAATTCCTGTCTATGACTTGTCTAGAATCTTGCAGCAAAAGAAAGGATGAATCTTCAAACCTCTCCTAGAAAGGACAGCCCCCTCATTCCCCAGAGGCACAGAAGAGTCTGAGGTAGGGTCCCCAACTCAGTTCTGCAGTAGGACCTTGAGTTTATTCCACCTGCACTGTGGTTTCCTCATTAATGACACAAGGAGAATGATGAGCCCGCCTCACAGGGCTGAAGTAAGGGTTAACAAGGTATGTAAAGTGCTTTGTAAACCAGTCAGCTTTACATAAGTGTTAGCCAAAGGACCAAAACATGAGGAACCAAAATCATATCCTCAGTGCTAACTTAGCTGGCTTCTTCCTCTCTAGGACAAGAGTGAAACCACCAAGGGAGCCCTCTCCCAGAGGCCTTGTCGCCCCAGACCTAACTCAGTCCCTCCCAACCTGCCTGAGGAAGAAACTCGCAGAATTGCTCGGATATTCTCTTCCCAGTACTCCCAGAAAGACTGATGCAGCCTGAGAGACTAAGGGAAGGAGCCACTTGTTGCCCTCCCTCAGCCTTGTCCAGCTTGCAAATCAAGCTGCTTCCCTTGGGGCTGGCTCAGCCCTGAAACTACCACCAGCCTAGTCCATGGACTTATTTTGGATGAGTGTCCCAAACCAGCTCAGGGTCCACCTTCCAGGACTCCAATTTCTTCCTCTGTGGTGAAGCGAAGACTAGAAACAAAATGGATTCCAGCACCTGAGTAGCCCACTCATCTTTTGACCAAGGGAGCCAAGCAGGCATCTTTCAGTGGAGAAACTCTTCCTAGTGTCCTTAACCCGGCTGTCTGCCGACCTGAGCCCATCTCTGGAACAGAATAGGCCATTTTTGCCTTAAAGATTGGAGCCTGTGGGAGGGGTGTGTAGGTTGTATGCATTGTATGTAACTGAGGAGATCCTAGGGCCAGCTCCAGTTCATTGGCTTGGGAATAAGAGTATTTTGTAGAAATAAATTATTTTTATGCTGTGTTGAATTAATAATAGGAAAGGAAGGGAAATGACCTTCTTTAAACTGTTTATCTGATTGTCTGAAAATTCTAACCATGCTTTTAACTTATTGTTTTTACCCAAATCTGAGGTCATTGTTCCCACTTTGTTTGAATAAAATCATTTTGATGTTTGTATTTACGCACAAGTGTTTCTTGGGTTGGTGACTGGAATGGGGGTGCTAGGAATTCATATGTGTTATAACTACAGGGAGAAAGTTTGACGGCCATTCAGTTCCTCAGAGAAGCTCATCCAGAACAGGGGACCATGGTCACCATGAGACTTCTAAACTCCCCCAAATATCAGACTGGTCCAGATCAGAGCGAGACCAGTATTTCTTTTACTGGTTCTCCGCACCCTGCCACCCCATATTTCTTTCCTTTACTGGTTCTTGAAATCTGTCAGTAAAGTGGGAGGGTCTCCTGGAACATGACCCAGAGAACCTGATCTCTGGGATAGGTAGCTTGGTCAGACCACAGCCAGTTGAGCAGCTACTGTAGACAAGTCCCTGTGGGAGGATAGGAAGGGGCACAGATGTGCATTATGTGCAGTGTGGCTGAGCCACAAGGCTAGGAGGGAATTGCCATGGAGGGCCCTGCTCTTCACCCCCAAGCTCATGTTATTTCACTCCAGTCCTCAGAACAACCCTATAACTGCATATTATGATGCCCTTTTTAAAGTTAAAGTGAAGCCCAACAAAGTGAAGTGTTTGCCTGTATTTATGTCGCTAGGAAGTGAATCACCACATAAGATAACCCCAGAGGTGTTGAGACCAAAACAGGGTGCAGCCAGTAAGTTCTATGAATTCAGGGAACCTGGGGGTGGAGGAAGAAAGCACAGAGGCGACAGCAGGCAGGGAAGGCTTCCTAGAAGAGCAGGTCTGGGGTGAGCCCAGAGAACCAACCAGTCCAGGACAGCTGCAGAGAGAACCAGGAGGGCACCTGGGGCCACGTGCAGCTGGGGACAGAGAAGAGACCAGCCTGGCTTTGTTGTGCCTCTGACCTCATTCGCACAGATACTGTAAGAACCCTGGCTTCATGGGGTCGTGATGAAGATCACATGAGACAACCTTTGTGAAAGTGCTTCGCCTGCACTTGGCACAATTTGGAAGTTTAGGAAATGTCAGCCCCACCCCTGCTTCTGAAGCTCCTGGAGCCAAACAGTAGGAAAAAGCACACCAAGAACTGAGAAGGCAGTGCCCAGCAGGCTGGGCCGCAGAGGGTGAAAATGATGCAGGAGCCTGAAGCAGCAGCTGGGCTCCCTTTGCTGCCCTGGGCCTGGGCCGCCCCACAGCTGTTTATCTTGACACCTTGAGCTTCAGCCTACCAGCATGCCCCCTCCCCAGTGCCAGAGAGGCTGGTCTCCCTCCCAAGCCATCCCAAAGCTTCAGGGTCCAGGGCTTCACCTCCCCTGGGGCACAAGGAACCTCCAGGGTCTAAGGGGTAAAGATAAAGTATTCCTCAGATAAAGTATTCCTTCCAAATCCTGCTCCTGTAAATAACCTGATCAGTCAAGTGAGGATAAGGCCACAGGAGGACATGGGCTACTCCTACCCTGGCTGAGAACAGCCTCAGAGAACAGAGAAACACCCTACCAATCTGAAACCCACCTTTTACACTCACAGAGTGTGTTATTTAGTGATATCTCATTCTGGAAGTTGGGTACATTTCCCAGTGATGGCTCCTTGAGGTGACATGACTGGAAGTTAGGCAGCATGGATTCCAGGTATGTTTGTCCCTACCAAACATACCAACGGAACCAACCAGTGTCTCGCCAACTTCCTTTTGAATACTGTATCCATAGATACCTAAAAATAGGTGTTTCTGATCATTCAGAGGCTGATTACATCCCAACCCATAGCAGCCAACCTTAGAACTTCTAGCAATGGCTGGACTCTGGATACAAGGAGCCAAGGCAAAAAGACCTGCCCTCAGGAAGCTTCCAGACCAAAATAAGCTGAGCCCTCCATCCCAGTTTCTCTGGGGCCTGCTACCCCCTTGTTTGGTTCCAATTTATCCCTCCATGTGCTCCCTGCCATCCCCCACCACCTCCAGCTAGAGTTTCCAGGTGGAGCTCACTCAGAACCTGCTTTCCTGAGCCCTCCCAATCTCAGCAGCCCCAGCAGCCAGTTCCTTTGTGCCACTAAGGCACTTGATTGTTCTGCTGTCATTAAGGGTGGAGATGGATCCAAGGAAAAAGACAGATATAGCCTAAGCTTTGCATTAACCTTCTGACCACTTTCCCTGTGATCACAGCTCTGTGCCCAAGTCCAGAATGGCCTCTGCCCACTCCTCAGTCTCACCCAATTAACTCCCTCTCCTTCCCTTCCTTCTCTCTCTCCTCTTCTCCCATCACTTCTCCTCCATGTCTCCCCTCCCCTCTTCCTTGTGTCACCTGATGCCCAAGTTCAGCTAATGCCCAATCCTTATTTTCAGTGCCTATGGGAGGATTCCACAATAATTGCTACAAGGACCCTTCCCAAGGACCCTGCCCCAACTCCGTTTGTTCCCAGCCAGTCCATGCTGACGCCTCCAAGTGTCACAGAAAAAAGAGATCACAGTAGGCCCCAAACATGTTATAGTCTACAGGCTGAGGTTACGCCCTACTGCCTTGTACTAGCCATAGATCTTTCTTTCTTTCTTTTCTTTTTTTAGTTGTAGATGGACACAATACCTTTATTTTTTTATTTATTTTTTTTTTTGGTACTGGAGCCTGAACTCAGGGGCACTCGACCACTGAGCCACATCCCCAGCCCTATTTTTGTGTTTTATGTTGAGACAGGGTCTCACTGAGTTGCTTAGCGTCTCGCCGTTGCTGAGGCTGGCTTTGAACTCATGATTCTCCTGTCTCAGCCTCCCTAAGTGCTGGGATTACAGGCGTGAGCCACCGCGCCCGGCTAATACTTTTATTTTATTTACTTATTTTTTAGTGGTGCTGAGGATCAAACCCAGTGTCTCACACGTGCTAGGCCAGTGCTCCACCACCGAGCCACAACCCCAGCCTGAGCCATAGATCTTGATGAGGCATTGTCCTCCCTGAGACTCAGTTTTCTCCTCGGTAAAATAAGCATTAATATATGAGGATCTTGAGATGTAACTCCTTGTAAATATAAGGCCTTGGTTCAGTCTCCAGCATGTTCTAAAATAGTAGGGCACCGTGCTCTGCACCTATAGTCCCAGCTACTGGGGTACCTGAGGCAAGAGGAAAGCTTGAGCTCAGGAATTCGAGACCAGCCTGAACTAGACAGCATAATATGGCCCTGTATTAAAAAGAGAGAGAGAATTCTCCAGTAATTAAAAAGAATGAAGGGCTGGGGTTGTGGCTCAATGGTAGAGGACCTGCCTAGCATGTGTGAGGCACTGGATTCAATTCTCAGCATTCTATGTAAATAAATGAATAAAATGAAGGTCCATCAACAACAACAAAAACAGAGCTATTAAAAACAAAAATTTTAGCCGGGCGCGGTGGCTCAAGCCTGTAATCCCAGCACTTAGGGAGGCTGAGACAGGAGAATCGCAAGTTCAAAAGCCACCCTCAGCAACAGTGAGGTGCTAAGCAACTCAGTGAGACCCTGTCTCTACATAAAACACAAAATAGGGCTGAGGAAGTGGCTCAGTGGTCAAGTGCTGTGCTAAGTGAAGGAAGCCAGTCACAGAGGAGCACATCCTGTAAGATTCTAGTTATAGGAAATGTCCAGGATAGGCAAAGCTATAGTGACAGAAAGTAGATTAGTGGCTGCCCAGAGTTGGGGAAGGGGGAAGGGATGTGACTGCTGAGGTGAACAAAGCTTTTTTGAGGGATGATGGAAATGTTCTAAAATAGATCGAGGCGATGGTTGCACAACTCTGTACTAAAAACCATTTGAATCATGAACTTTAAAGAAGTTAATTCCATGGTATGTAAATTATATCCCAATAAATCTGTTACTTTAAAAATTGGAATCCTAATAGTACTTACCTCATAGCAGTATAAAAAAATAAAAGTAATGTGTATAAAATACCCAGCACATAGTAGGCACCAAGATATGATAGTTATCTTCACTGCTAATATTAAGAGGAAGCCCTGAGAGCCCTGCCAGTCTATTTGGGAGAATCTTGATGTTTGAACTCTCAAAGGTGACAGATCCTCACACATGCACACCCCTTATACCCTTGTCCCTGAGGTTGCTCTTTCACAGCCTGAAGGAATGAAAGAGCCCCAAGTCAAGGGAGCTGAACCAGACCTGGAACTCCCTGAGCCCCTCCCCTCCATTCCCCTCACCAGCCCGCCTCTGGTCAAGTGATCAGACTGTCAACTAGCCTCTCTAGGATTAGGTTTCAGGCCAGCTGGTGTATAAGACCTGTGCCAAGCCAGAAGCAGCAGAACAACAGTGAATGGCCAGGAGGAGCCATCAGATTCCTGGGATGGAGCCCTAGGGATCTACCAAGCGGCCCCTGCCCTGGCTGGACTTACAGGTAAGACGGATTCCCCTCCCCTACTTGCCCCTCTCCCTCCCCTTCTGCCTATTCTCCCCTCCATGGAGGTTTTCAGAGGCAGCTGGGAGCCACAGCATGAGAAACCTGAGAGAAATTCAGTCCAGGCCCCACCTTGTCAAGAGGAGGGAACTACAGCCCTGGGGAAGGCCTCGAACCCTATACCCATGTCACTCACCCAGGACTCACCCTTACCCTGATGGCTGCCTCTGGTGGGATTATGCAAATTCCCACAGATATGAAGTGACTTTCTCAGAACTTTGGCTCCAAATCTCCAGGATTCCTCTGAGCATAAAGCCCTATCCCCATGAAGGTCTTGGAGCCCTTTTCCTGAGTAATGATGATGGGGGCACCTCTTTCCTGAGACCCAGCCCAAGTCACCAGCCAGAGGTTTATGGAGCCCATGGTCACCGCTCAGATGGCTTCCTCAGTGGGGACGCTGTGGAGGCTTTGTCAGGGACAGTGAGGTTGCAGAGGTAATATGGATGGATGTCTCAGAAAGGGGTCCTCTGCCCCCTGCTTCAGAGCTACCATGGAAAATTTGTTTATAATGCAGATTCCTGAGCCTCACCTGAGACCTGAATCAGGATCTCTAGGGCCTAGGGTTGAGAATCTGCTCTGTAAACAAGTGGTCCAAGGGATCCTGAGCTCTCCGTGAAGTCTAGGACTCTGGGTGGAGCAAGAGGCACGGGTTGTGTGACAAGCCTGTGTGCCAATGTCAGCTCCATCACTTCAGCTAAAGCCCTCGAAGCAGCAGGGTCTTGTTTATGAAAAGGAATTATAATATCAACTACTTTATAATAGTACCTGTATACTTTATAAAGGGATCGAATTAGTGTCTACGAAGCCCTCAGCACAGTGCCTGGTGCAGGAAGCACTCACCAAAGGTCAATGGGCCCTGCAGGCTAGCACATCCATCCCTCGGGTTCCCCAAGAGAGCTTCAGGAACAGGATGCTACTCTCAACTTCCTCTTCCAGACAGCAACAAAGGTCTGCTGGCTTCCAGGGCTCTTCAAGGCACAGTTCAGGAGGGTGGAGAGCAGGTGGAAAGAGGTCAGGGACCCCTGGCCTCAGGGCAGCCCCTACCTTTCCCTGCCATCATGGCCTCCCCTACCCACTCACATGTGGCTTTTGTTTTCCTCTCAGTACTGGGGATTGAACTCAGAGGTACTTTACCAGTGAAATACACCCCCAGCCCTTTTTTTTTTTTTTTTGAGAGTATCACTAAGCTGCCCAGGCTTGCCTTGAGTTTGCCGTCCTCCTGCTTCACCCTGCCAAGTCACTGGGATTATAGGCATGCACCACTGTGCCACTGTGCACATGTGGCTTTTGACCTGAGTCAGTGCCCATCCATTCTGTTTCCTGTGGATGGCTCAAGACTGCCCTGGAACAGGCTCCAGCTTCACTCCTGGATGTTGCTCTTGACCGAGTTCAGACTTTAGCACGTCTCCCTAGCACCATTCCAACAACCTCCTCACTAGCGCCTGAGCCTCACTTCCAGCCCATCCTTAACAGCTACATCAGCATGCTCCGAACACAGGTCTGACAGTGCCTTTCCTCCTTGAGAACCACCAGCCATTCCCTGCCCTCCACTAGATTAACCCAGGCTTTTGAAGCCCTCTTATGTCCGTCCCCAGGGACATCTCTGATCTCATTTGCCATTTCCTCACTTCAGCAAATGGTTTCATCCTCCTGGCTTCTCTGAGTGCCTTCAGAAGTACTTACTGTATGGAGAAATAGGGCAAGTAGATCCTGTATCTGCTTTTGGGGACACCCCTTCTGCTGCAACCAGGACAGATAAAGAGTTAATTCTACAAGAAGGTGTGGGGTGCCAGGCATGGTGGCACCTGAAATCCAGCAACTGGGAGACTGAGACAAGAGGATTGGAAGTTCAAGGCCAACTTGGGCAACATAGATCCTGTCTCAAAAAACAAAAAGGACTGAGTTCAATACCTAGCACCGAGAAAAAGAAAAAAATGGTTTGGAGTCAGGAGTCAAAGGCAGCTGGAGACAACATAGGTTCAGAAGGGAAGCCCTGCCTGATTGCTCAGTCCTCGGGGTAGGGGAGAACAGGTTCCCCAGAGAGAGGTTCAGCCTCAGCAGAAGACAAGACCCCTGAAGTGCTCTACGCACTTCTTGGTCCTGACCCAGCACCAACACTCCACATCAGGTGGCCTGGGGCAAAGAATGTCCTGGACTCAAACATCCCTGATGGGAACCCCACCTCTACTGGCTGTGTGACAGCAAGCAGGCAGGTCAGTTTGTAACATAAAAGTAGAATAAAAGCACCTAATTTGTAGGGTTCTTTGTAGCCTAATTTGTAGGCTCCCAAATGTTTCATAGAAGGGACACTCTCGATGTATCAGCAGGAGACACTAGAGAATGCAGCCCCCAAGGGCCTCCCCTACTGAGTCAGCCTCAGATTCATGGTGCCAAGGCCCCCACAGCCCAGCTCACTTCAGAGAAGAGGGCAGGGGAAATGCCAGGGCATGTCGAGGAAAGAGGCCACCAGGATGCCATGGAGAGAGTTAGTTACTCCCATAGTACATTCCAGTCCCAGCCTCCCTGCTGGGAAGAAGCCCAGGGCCCTGACTGGCCTTCTGTATGACATAGGGCAGCGGGAAGGCACAGGCGGAGGGTATTTCTCCCAGCATGCCTACAATAGTGTTTCCCCAGCCAGGTCCGCCCTGAGCGTCCCTGGATGCCTAAGCCAACCCACAAAACCCTTCCTGGGCTCTTCTCACATAGCCGCTCAGGCATCAGGAACAGACTGAGGGGTGAGCCAGGAGGGGCCAAGGCCTGACTCTCCCACCACACAGATCTCAGCGGCTCTGGCCCACTCTCTTCTCTGCCTATTGGGGCAATGGTGCTCAATGACCTTCCTTCCCAGGCTCCACATGTTGGACACTGCAGTTCTCACAGGTTGGTTTTGCATATCATTCAGTAACTGCAGAGGGCTTTGAATACCTTAATAAAAGACAAGAGCCACACTACCACATGCACAGATGCATAATTCCCTTCACAGTTCAGCACCCCTCAAAATGTATACAGTCATTGAAAATTGGATTCATCAGTGAGGTTTATATCCCAATTTTAAAAGTTTAAAAAATAAAAGTTTAAGTGCAAATCCATACTGGGAAGAATCAAATAAAAGCATCCCTTTCTTCAGGGCAGGACTTCTTAAAGCCACAATATGGCAGGCTTCCAGATGAGGATCCAGTGGCTGGTGAGTCCCAGCCTCAGCCCATACCCTCCGTCCTATCCCACCTCCTTTAATCTCTTTAGGTAACTCTACACCTGTTCATCTTCCTTACGAGAATGGGAACTCTTTGAGGTCAAAGGCCAAACCCAATTCATTTCATGTCTTTTGTTTGCTAGTACCTAGCATGGTGGGCAAGAAATATCTGATGGGGGCTGGGATTGTAGCTCAGCGGTAGAGCGCTTGCCTCGCATGCATGAGGCCCTGGGTTGGATCCTCGGCACCACATACAAAGCAATAAAATAAAGACATTGTGTCCATCTACAACTAAAAAAATATTAAAAAAAAAAAAAAAGAAAGAAAGAAATATCTGATTGGTCTCACCCTATAGCTCAGTGGTAGAGCTCTTGCCTAGCATGTACAAAACCCTGGGTCTGATCTCCAGCACAGCAAAATTTTTTTTTTCATGAAATTATTACTTATACATTAGCATGAATTAGCATATCAGTTCCTTCCAAAGAACAGGCTTTTCCAGGGACTGGGGTTGTGGCTCAGTGGTAGAGCACTTGCTTAGCACATGTGAGGCAGTGGGTTCGATCCTCAGCACCACATAAAAATAAATAAATAAGGGTATTATGACCATCTACAACTAAAAAAGTATTTTAACAAAAAGAACAGGCTTTTCCAGAGAGGAGTGGGAGCAAGCTTGAGTTCATGGTGCCTGAATGGAATGTGTGGATTGAGGAGGCAACAGAAAGAAGGTTGTAGATGGCAGTCCTGAAAGAAGCCTTTTAAGAGTTCACTGGCTTAACCCCTATTTGATGGAGGGGGGCACCAGAAATTGAACTCAGGGGCACCCGACCACTGAGCATCCCCAGCCCTATTTTGTATTTTATTTAGAGACAGGGTCTCACTGAGTTGCTTAGCACCTCAGGGTGCTAAGGGTCTCACTGAATTGCTGAGACTGGCTTTGAACTCATGATCCTCCTGCCTCAGCCTCCCGAGCCACTGGGATTACAGGTGTGTACCCCCATGCCTGGCTCAACCCCTATTTTTTTTAAGTATTTTTTATATGTTGATGGACTTTTATTCATTTATTTATATGTGGTGCTGAGAATCAAACTCAGTGCCTCACGCATGGCAGGCAAGCGCTCTATCACTGAGCCACAACCCCAGCCCTCAACCCCTATTTTTTTAACATGAATATTGTCACTGACTATTTTATTTTATTGGTACCAGGAATTGAACCCAAAGGCACTTAACCACTAAACCATATCCCCAACACTTTTCATATTTTATTTAGAGACAGGGTCTCGCTAAGTTGCTTAGGGCCTCACTAAGTTGCTGAGGCTAGCTTTGAACTTTCGATCCTCCTGTCTCAGCCTCTGGAGCCACTGGGATTAAAAGCTCAACCCCTATCTTTGGGCACCCAATTCACTATTGGTGGGCTGGGTAATCCATTTGCCCAAGAGTGGTTAAATGTGTGCCTAAGCTCATGTTACTCATTAGTGAGTCTTGAAGACAAGACCAGACCCCAAGTTTTCTAGTCACTGCCCAAAATTCTATTGCCCTATAGGGAAGGTGTGCACACTCTGCCCGCTTCACAATTCTGTGAGACTGGCTCTGGCTCCAGGAGTAGGTCACTGAAGAAGGTTCAGAACCTCAGCACACCAGGAACATGTGTGAGTCAGGGTGCTAATGGACATGAACTGCTAAGAGACAGCATCCTCACCAAGGGCCTGAGGCACAAATATTCAGACTGCAAGAACACAGGGCTGCCTGTGACTCAGTTTCCCAGTGTCACCAAGGCTAGACCCTCATATGCAAAAGTGCCCTTGTTAACCACCAGTAAGAGGGTGCAGACACAGGTGCACACCCGTGTTGGCATGCGTGTACATGAACGGGAGGTGTACATGGGTTCTAGCAGGACAGAAGGAGACAGCACATTCCCTTGGTCCAAGATTGGTCCTCTCCTGTCTAAGATGCTCATCCTTTTCAGCTAAGAAGAGCCACCTCAGCGGAGTAAGGAAAAAGGGGGCATGTGCCAAGCCAGGCAGAGCAGCCGAGACTGCCTCAGACATTCACAGAAGGTGCGGATTTAGCCCACCTCCCTCAGAGCTGACTGCAGGGTACAGCAGCTAACCCGCCAGGGCCTCGTCTCCCCCAGCTCCACCAACATCAGTCCAGGAATCCTTCAGTGTTGAAGGGAATGTCTCTAGTCACAGAAAAGGAAGCGCAGCTGAAAAGAGTTTTATTTGTTTTATGTATGAGTATATTAAGGCATCCTTGTGAAAAAGGCATCTTCATCCAAAGTGAATGACAGTTTCATTGAGTTACGAGGAGTGTTAGCTCCAGTTGTTAGAGAGAGGAAGATCTAAAGTGGTGAGACACCTCAGGGAGCAGGATCGCCAACACGGCCTCTCATAGGAAGCAGCTGTGTGCTCGGGAGCGCAGGGCATGTGTGGAGTCAGAGCCAGGCCTGGTACCTGCCTGAGCCTGTTTCCTCATTCATACAATGAAGATAGCACCACCAGCCTGCTCCCTGGTGCTGAGGGGACAGGGTGAGGATTGCAAGATATGAAGGATGGGAAAGTGACCTGCTTTTATAGGCTAAACTCAGGCAACTTATGTGTGACAATGTCTAGGCTTCTCACTTTCTAAAGCTCCTTCCAGCTGCAGGGCACCTGGAGATGGGGCAGGGTCAGGCAGCCCTGGCTCCATCCACCTCCCTGGCCTCCTCCTGCAGCCTTCTTCCTGCACTAAAGGTCAGGGCCACCAAGTGACCTCTCTTTGGACATCAGTGGGCTCCGGAGGGAGAGGACCGATCCTACTGAGAGGATGGTTGGACTGAAGCCTTCGGAAGTGCCTCCCACCACTGCTGTGAAGTGCCTGGGGGCGGGCACTGCAGCCTGTTTCGCTGACCTCCTCACCTTTCCACTGGATACAGCCAAGGTCCGCCTGCAGGTAGGCACCCTTTGGTCAAGGGTCATTGCTCACATCAAAGGAAGGGTTAGTCCCCCTCCACAGCACCTTGGCCATCTGTCAACACACACTTCCTCACAAAGGGGTTGGGAAGACATGATACTCACCATTACCCAGGACAAAAAAAAAAAAAATCTAAATGCCTTGGCATGATGTGACAGCTTCCTTTCCTGCTTTGTAAATCAAAATGTGTGAGGTAAAGTTAAAGCATTAACTGTGACCTTGGCAAGCCACTAACCATTTATAAAATGAGAAAAACGGTCCGGGTGCTGGATGCCTATAACCCTAGCCACTCAGGAGGCTGAGGCAGGAGTATCCCAAGTTCAAAGCCAGCCTCAGCAACTTCGGGAGGCCCTGCCTCAAAGTAAAAAATAAAAAGGGCTGAAGATACAGCTCAGTGGTAAAGCACCCCTGGGTTCAATACCCAGTACCAAAATAGATTCATTAATTAATTAGTTAAAATGTGAAAAAAAATCTGCTGCTCTGATTTGTTCTGAGGCTCAAACACCATACCCCTCACTTGTGAACTCTAAAATGCTTCAGAAACCTCAGTTCTTTTTACTGCGAGGTGATGGTAATGCTGGTTCTCAAGGTCCCGTCAGGCAGGTCCAGGCCTGGCGGGGCCTCTGTGCACATAGCCCTTTCCGGGCACCCACCCAGCTACTCAGGTCACCACGGTTGTCCCTCAGATCCAGGGGGAGAACCCAGCAGCGCAGAGCGTGCAGTACCGCGGCGTGCTGGGCACCATCCTGACCATGGTGCGCACCGAGGGCCCCCGCAGTCCCTACAACGGGCTGATGGCCGGCCTGCAGCGCCAGATGAGTTTCGCCTCCATCCGCATTGGCCTCTACGACTCTGTCAAGCAGTTCTACACTCCCAAAGGAGCGGACCGTGAGTGTCGGCTACCCGGTGGACACCAAGGGGCATGCGTGGTAGAGCTCGCATATATGTCAAGACATGTGGGCAGGCCAGACTCAGACGCAGAGCCGGGCGTGGGGAACAAATGCTGGGAAGCAGACTGAAGCAACAGGGACACAGGAGGCCCAGTCCTTCTGCGGAGGAAGAGCGGGGACAGCAGGGTGGTGAGAGGGGACTTCAGTGCGCGCTCTGATCCACTCCCTCTGCTCTCCCCAGACTCCGGCATCACTATCAGGATTCTGGCGGGCTGCACCACGGGGGCCATGGCAGTGACCTGTGCCCAGCCCACTGATGTAGTGAAGGTCCGATTTCAGGCTAGCGTGCGCCTGGGGCCCAGGAGCGACAGGAAGTACAGCGGAACTATGGATGCCTACAGAACCATCGCCCGGGAGGAAGGGGTCAGGGGCCTGTGGAAAGGTAGGCTGAAGGGGCCGGGAACCCAGCATGGTGTATTCCACTGACTCCATATGAACATCTCCAACAAACATGCCTCCCACATCTGCCACAGTGCCTCAGATTCAGTTCCGTTTACCAGCCCTTCACCTGCGTCAGGGAGCTAAAATGAATGTGACATTTCCACACTCTGGTACTCACAGATAGCAGAAGAGATAAGACAGGTCAAGCAGTCCACACCTCAGATAGGACGTACCAAGTGCCCTGCCAGAGGTGGGAGAGACCAGGCCAGCTCCAGAGAGAAACTGGTACCTAAGAGGGCCTCAAAGACTGAGCAGGCCCCAGGAGTGTGCAGGTGGAAGGGAAGGGCCTCCTGCAGGGCACAGAGCAATAACAGGACATGGAGGGGCTCTACTAAGAGGAGTGGGGTGCAGTGAGACCCAGAGACAAGGGAGCTTCCTTGGGAGCAAAGACTTTAGTGTTCCCTATGTACCTACACAGGAGCCACCTGGACAAATGCTAGACTCTCTCTCACATCTGGACCAGATGTGTGAATCCTTACAGAGGGAACAGTGGCCCTGTGTAATTTAAGGGTCAGGTGCGTGGGTCACAGTACTGGATTGCACTCCATTTCTGGGTGCCTCTTCATCCCTAAGCCTGACCCCTCCCCAGTAAAACTACTCTTTTAGAATTCTACTTTTGTAGAATTCAATGCTACATTCTGTCACTGTCTCAAGAACCCAACTTTGCTCTTCCAAATGACTTCCTTTTCTAGCTACACCAGCTGTCAGGGAGGTGCATTTTAATTTTGACAGCTATTGCAGATTATCCTCCAAAACAGCCAAATAAACACAAGTGGGTGGGCCCCTCTGTTTTCTTTCTCTGAGAAAGATCTGAGAATTGTTAAGACGAGAAAGAAGAGCAGAATCGGCTTGGCTTGGTGGTGGGGGCAAGATATCCACTTCCCCCATTCCCCATTCAACAGCTCCTGCAACCTTCTTCACAGGGACTTGGCCCAACATCACAAGGAATGCCATCGTCAACTGTGCTGAGATGGTGACCTATGACATCATCAAAGAGAAACTGCTGGACTCTCACCTGCTCACCGGTGAGGCCCTGGAGTGGGCAGGGCACCACCCAGAGGCAACTGAGCTTTAAAAGGAGCAGAGAGAAAATCAATGCCCTGTTCAGGACTTTGACAAGTAGGAAAGAGGCCTGGGCCGGAGGCCAGAGCCCTGGGCTCCAGGCACCACCTCTTACTATATGTCTATAAGCAGACGTTTCTCACGTCTGACTTCCATTTCATCCAACAGGGTGTTGGGCTGGGTGACCCTATTACCCAAGGACACCCATTTCTAGTTTGCTAGGACTTAATGAGAGCTCAGCCCTGGGTACTATGAAAGATAGAGACAATACTGTCCTGTGCCCAGGGAGTCAAGGTTGAGTCAGACAGATGATGAACGCACGTGGCGCATGCACTCCTTGATCTTCGCTCTTCTTTGCCTTGCACAGACAATTTCCCCTGCCACTTTGTGTCTGCCTTTGGAGCTGGCTTCTGTGCTACCGTGGTGGCCTCCCCAGTAGATGTGGTGAAGACTCGATATATGAACTCACCCCCAGGCCAGTACCGCAGCCCGCTGCACTGTATGCTAAAGATGGTGGCCCAGGAGGGACCCACAGCCTTCTACAAGGGGTAAGGCTCCCCCTTGCAGAGAAGTTAGGCTTCCTTGTTATCTAACATGCCTGCCAGTCTATCTGGAGATGCAGGGAACAGAGAAATGACAACTCCACAAAGGAGAAGTGTCAAGAATTAGGGGAGTTCAGGGGCTGGGGTTGTGGCTCAGTGGTGGAGCGTTTGCCTGGCATGTGTGAGGCACTGGGTTTGATCTTCAGCACCACATAAAAATAAATAAAGGCATTGTGTCCATATACAACTTAAAAAAATACTTTAAAAAAATTATGGGATTAAAAAAAAATGAATCAAATCTGATTTGGAGAGTTAGGGAAGCCTTTCTGAGAAAAAGGTGTCTAAAGACAGGTAAAAATACTATCAATCTCCAAGCTTTTGGAGGAGGGGAGAAAGAGGAAAAGAGGGTTCATAATCCCCAAACCTTTCCCCAGCCCGTCACCATAACTGCTCATCCCCATACTCATGACAGCAGAGACACCATACTCACTGTGCCAACACTCATGTTTCTGTGCCTTTGCATTTACTGTTCCCCCTGTGTGGAATGCCTTTTGCCCCACCATTTGAATGCTCTGACTCTTAGCCCTCCTTTCAGACTAGTTCAAATGTCCCCTCCTCCCTAACACTCTCATGTATAAATTTTCCTTTCTCCCTGTGAACTTTGGCATTAACATTTGATTCCATCTTTATCCCCTCCTGCCTTGTAGTAGAACATTTGAAGCTTGAATTACTCCTTACACTGGAGTGCAAGCTTCTTAGAGCTAAGGACTGGTGGCCTATTTGTCTTTTATCTCCTGGAGTCCCTAGCACAAAGCAAGTGCTCAATAATGTGGATTTTAACCATCATCCTGATAGCTAAGTTCCCTGTACATTATCTCAACAACTCCCTAACTGGGTAGCAGTCCCATCCTAACTGAGGAAGAGAGTATGTCTTAGAAAAGTAACTTGTCCAAGAGCAAAAGTCAAAATGGCAGAGCCCTGACTCAAACCCAATCTGCCCGACGCCACACCCAGCGTGCTGTTGTGTCTCCCAGTGGTGGCTCTTGGCTAGGCCCTCTCACCTCCACCACTGATGCTGTGAGCAGATAGCTTTGTGGTGCCCAGTGTTAGTTGAGACCCAATAAGCAAGCAGAGGCCACTGGAGGGTATCAGTCCTGGGAGTGTGTTCTGCTAAGTGCCCCTTTGGTAAAGTCTTGGGCTGTAGCCACTTGTCTCTGTTTATTCTTTCACTTGGCAAAAATTTATTGAACCTCTTGTGTATACCAGGCCCTGTGCTATGCTTTCCTCAAAGAGCAGCAAACAAGTAGGTGACATTCATTAGTCAATGCTTACATTGACTAATACCAGGCCTGTGATGTGTGCTGTCCAACACTGACTCATTTAATCCACATGAGAACCCTATATAGTAAATGCTGTTTTTTTTTCTCATTCCCTCTCAATACTGGAGACTGAACACCAGGGACACGCTACTACTTAGTTACAGCCCCCTCCCCAGTCCTTTCTAAAATGATTCTTGAGACAAGTTCTTGCTAAATTGTAAAGACTGGCCTTGAATTTGTAATCCTCCTATTTTAGCCTTCCAAGTAGCTGGGATTATTTTTCTAATTTTAAAGATAAGAAAACAGGCTCATAAAAGTTAAGTCACTTGTCCAAAGTTGTAAAGCTAGAAAATGGTGAAGTCTGACTCGAGTTCACATATATTGCCACAATGCTATAGTCCCTATGAGGATCCAGGAAAGGACATAGCATGTGGTTAAGGTACCCAGGCTGAGAGTGACAAGCAACCAGCCAGAAAGGAAGAGAGTAGAGGAAAGTCCAAACAGAGGGAGCAACATGGACAAAGGCAGGGGAGTAAGGGGGCCCAGCATCAGGAAACTCTAACTAGCTGAGTCTAGCAGCAGCAAAAAGGCCTGGGACTGGGGGTGTTGGGCACTATGGGAAAGAAAGGCTAGGAAGAGGGCAGGGGCCAGGTGTTGGCTTCTCCCTGAGCCCATGAGGCACAGTTGAAATGGGGGACCATCTCCTCTCTGTGCCACCACAGCACAGGCAGGCTCTCCAGAGCTGAGCTCAGCTTGGTGCCTGCGGTCCTCACCCATGGTACACCAGCTTCTCACCGTCCTGGAGGGGCCCTCCTCAGAGGTAACAGATCAGGGTATAAATGAGACCAGGGACCTCCAGCAGCAGGGTGGAGTCAGTTCACATGGCTCGTTTGAAACTTATATCTGATATTTACTAGCGGTGTGGCTTTGGTTGAGGCCTCCCCTCGGCTGCAGTTTCTTAAAAAAAAACAAACCTGGTCACAAGCATAGTAACCATACAGAACTGCTGTGAGAATCAACAGCCTGACATGGTAACCTGGCTCAGAATGTTAGTTTTCTTTCCTCTCTTGACTCCAGCTTCTGCCTAAATCCCCTTGGCAGAGGGGAAAAGATGGAATGGATCTCAGAAAATGCTTAAGGCAACAATTGAAGTCCTTCAGCACAAGGCAGTGCCAGTTAGAGCACGAGAGATCTTGTGGGGTCTCTAGCCCCTCCCCCCTGATGACATGGTTCTTTTCTTTCATCAGATTCACCCCCTCCTTCTTGCGTTTGGGAGCCTGGAATGTGATGATGTTCGTAACCTATGAGCAGCTGAAACGGGCCTTGATGAAAGTCCAGATGTTGCGGGAATCTCCGTTTTGAGCAAGACAGGAAGGCCACTTGGTACTTACCTTGCACAAGGCCAGTTAAGAATGGAATAAAGCAGTGGACCCAGGCCCACATGGACACAGGCCCACACATGTTTACAGAACTGTGTACTTGTCACTGATTCAAGAAACAGAACTGAAAGAGGAGGAAGGATTCTCGTCTTCAATGCTTCGTCTTAAAAACGCCCTTGTTTTGCATTGACATAATGAAAAATAAATTATATTAATTTTTGAAACCCATTAGGTTGTATGCCTAATATTTAGGCAAGAGAAAACAAATCAAAACCGATCCCTCTGGATTAAAAGGAAGTTTGCACACTTGTATCCCCTGATAAATTGGATTAGACAATGACTTATAAACAGGAAAGGCTGCCACAGTGGGAAGGAGCAACCTGCAGTACACACAGAAGTCAGCTGAGGAGCCTACAGGGACACCACAGATGCAACCCAAAGCTGAGACTGCAGCCTGCACAGTGACACCAGGATCACCTGCCTACTGATCCCAATGAGTCCGCCAAGTAGAATCCACTGGGATTCCAGCAAATGTGAGAAACAGAAGAGAAAACCCAAACCTGTGTCACAGGAGCCCCACGGACTAACAGGAGGCGGGGGTCTAGAAATACTCCCAGAAGACACGGGAGAATCAGGAGGTCACCCCAGTCCACTTCCTATAAAATGGGTAATAATCTCTTCCCTGCCTACCTCACCAGGGTGTTAGGAAGACCAGTGAGAAAGAAGCTGGGCACAAATACACTTCATAAAAGCAAAAGCTCCTACAGATCCATAAGGACAATGCCCTGGGAAAGATGTTGTTGTAGCACAGAGGAATTGCCAAGGGGGACGTTTTTGAAAGATACAATTGTCTAGTGGTGAGACCAGAAAAACCTGGGCTGCGGTGACAGGAGATGACAGAAGCCTCAGGAGCCCCACTTTCCTGCGCCCCTGCTGCCTGGCCCCACTGTGAAGGACATGGGGCTTGGGGGAGAAGAGACCCTAACTGAGAGCCTAAAGCAGCTGGATTCAGAATCTTCGGGAAATTATTGTGATTCAGTGAAGGAATTCTCACCTTCAGTGTGGGAATAAGAACAGTCACTTTTCTGCCTTCTCTTTCTTGGACGGAATTTTCTCCTTTCAGGGTTCCTATTTGTCAGGGTGGAGCCAGATCTGACCCTATCACTGTCCCTTTGACTGCAGGCAAGCTGCTCTACCTTCTAGGGCTTTGGCTCCTCCATCTGCAAAAGGCAAAGTCGAGCTGACTGACCTATTTTCAAGCCTGAGACTGTACTTCTTTCAAACTGATAACGGAGACCCACAATGCCAGTGGACATTCCTGTTTCACAGCAGCGTGGTGTGGCTCTGAGGATAGTCAGAAGGGGGTCTGGACCTCACTGCACCCACCTTATTAACAATCTACCCTCAGAGAATCCTTGCCCCTCACAGTCCTCCCAGAGAAGCTAATTGACAGTCTCTAGCTCACTAGCATGTGGTGGGGGTTGATCTAGAACATTCTGGAATACAGGAGGGCTCCAGTGTTGTTTCTTCCTCCCCTGAACTGGCTCATCCACACCAGGAAAAACTGAATCTCCATCCTGCCTCAGCACTTCCTGTAACTTGAGATCATCTACATATACAAACTGAATAGTTCAAACAAAAGGGAAAGAAAGAAATTATTTTGATTGAATGTCTGGTTTAACCTTCAAATAAAAACTTCCACTGAAAAGTTTCTTTGTTTTGACTTGAATTATGTGTGCAAATCATTCTTAAATACCTAATCTCCATTTGTAAGTTCCTAGGGGCCAGGAACTATGTCTTCCACGAATTTCTATATAGCAGTATTTGGTGGGTGGGTACCTGGGATTGAACTCAGGGGCATTCAACCACTGAGCCACATCCCCAGCCCTGTTTTGTATTTTACTTAGAGACAGGGTTTCACTGAGTTGCTTAGTGCCTCGCCATTGCTGAGACTGGCTTTGAACTTGTGATCCTCCTGCCTCAGCCTTCTAAGCCACTAGGATTACAGGTATGTACCACCATGCCTGGCTCTATATAGCAATATTAATACATCATCTATTCAGATGATGTTATAGTGAGAGGGGAGGGGGGAAGATTAATTCTTCTAAAAGAGATTTTTTTTTGTACTGGAGATTGAGCCCAGGGCCACCTTCCCACCAAGCTACATCCCCTGCCCTTTTTATTTTTTATTTTGAGATCTTTCTCACTAAGTTCCTTAGGGCTTCGCTAATTTGTTGAGTTGGCCTGGAACTTGCTATCCTCTTGCCTCAGCCTCCTGAATCACTGGGACTATAGTCATGAGATATTTTGATTGGGATCAGGAACCTAGTAACCTCTAAGTTCTGTCTTTTGAAGAAAGGAAAACAACATCGATCAGGTTTAAGGCTTCAGGAGCAAAATACTAGATTTCTGTCCCTACCTCTTAAAGGTGGAAGTTAAACCAGATAACCCAAAACTCTTTAATTCTGTGATTCTAAGAAATAAATTTCCTCCACAATACAGCATATGTGCCCGTTCTAGTCCTGATCTCAATTCCAGGAAACCGGGAATGTGAACTCATGAGAAGATCAGATTACTAGATGAGGCTTACCCAGGCTGGCTGACTCCTGGTCTCTGTGCACCTGTTCCCCGCACACTCCCCCAAGTCACAGATGCCACCTCCAGCCAAGTCGTTCAAAAATATCTGCTTTTTCTCAGACTCTTCTAGTGTATCATGCAAAAATTAGATAGTTTGAGCCCAAACTTAGTCATAACATAAATCATGTAAGTAATGATGATATTTTCATTTATCTTCAATTTAATTTAATTATTTGTACTAGGAATTGAACCCA
>PVHX01022717.1:0-27161 GCA_004024805.1 Geosciurus inauris
AAGAAAGAAAGAAATTCAGGGTTTTGCACAAAAAACTGGAACAATTTCCAAAACTAGGCCCTCTACTGTGTGTCAAAAAATGTTTTCTAAAGACTGATGATATTCACACGTGAGCATGGGGGTTAAATGAGCCTTTATTAGAATGTTTGTAGCAGTTGTGTTTGGAGAAGGCGGTCCTACAGAATAAGGATTTTAAATTAAAGTCCCTAAATGCATCAGTAGGAAAACAGGCTGGAGAGGAACTGGGGAACGGTGGTGCCCAGTCTTCTTGTAGGCACACAGATGTGCATGTACACAGGACACCCTCACATGGGCACAGAGCTGGCCCAGTGTGTGGTAGACACAGAACGGCTTCCACCTTTCCTCACAGAACCGATTTTTAAGGAGCGAGAGGGGAAAGAAATAAAAA
Organism: Geosciurus inauris; assembly: GCA_004024805.1. Classification (NCBI taxonomy): domain Eukaryota; kingdom Metazoa; phylum Chordata; class Mammalia; order Rodentia; family Sciuridae; genus Geosciurus; species Geosciurus inauris. Next base: position 410 of record PVHX01022717.1, read on the forward strand.
TAAAACTAAAAGCAGACTTGATCCTCTTTAAAAAAACATTTCTGTAGCTTCTAAAGGGGAATAGAGAGAGAAAAGAAGTCTGAAAGTAGACTCTGACAGCAACCCCCAGCTTGAAGGAAAGGCTCTAACTAAACCCAAGTGGAAATCCTTAAGTCTGGGGGAAAGCAGCTCGCCACATACCTGGACGGTGCCTCCCAGCCTGGACACACCTGTGCGCGCTCACTGACAGGTGCACATGCCAGGGTGGCTTGAGATTGTGTCCATCAAAAAGAATAGCAAAAGAAAAGGAAAAGATTTAATAAAATAAACCACAACAACAACAACAACGAAAAAAAAAACCCACAGCAGCCCTCTCCTCCAACTTCCTGCTCAGGCTCCTGCGTGTGGCTGCCGGTTGATTCTCTCCTCCCTGATTTGAGGGCAGCACACAGCTTCGGGAATCCCTGGGTCTCTGGCTGGTTCTGGCTGCAGTTTGTTCTTCTGCTACGTGTGGGAAGTCTGGGGGTCTCCGAACGAGCAGCAATGGAGGCTTTCAGCTGAAGCAAGAGCCATGTTGGCTGTCCCTGTGTCCATCAGTCATCTGGGTTGGGCCAGCCATCTCTGCTGGGGGCTGCAGCACCATCAGTGACCCACCTTCCAGGGTACAGGCCTGGTGGGACGACACTGTGCACAACAGGGACCCCTGGACCTGCACGGTTTACTTTAAACTCCATCATCATGAGGTGATTTAAAAAACAAAACAAAACAAAAAACAAAACAAAAAAACCTTTCAACCTATAGGCTGCCATGGGGGGAGGCAGTCAAAGACTGGGAGCCTAAGATGGGGAAAAGCAAAAAGAAAACAAAATGCCCCGCTCGACTTCAGAAGCCTTGGGTGCCAGCCTCGCCTGAGTGTGTCACAGTGTCCAAGATGAACCGCCTGTGTGTGCCTGCCGGGGGGCGGAAGGAGGGGGCCAGAAGCACTGCCAGCCCCCAAGGTCCACTTTTCTGCTGGTGTCGGGCAAACTAAAGGCAAAGAGAGAAAGGAAGCAAGCCCACGGGAAGGTCCCTCAGTTATGATCCTTGCCCACCATGAAGCAGCACCCCTCTCCCCAGCTGCAATGAGGCTCTGCAACCAAGGACTGAGGTCTTGCTTTGGCAGCAGCATGGCCATCACTTGCTCGCAGAGGGCGGTGTGGTGTGTCCTCTTAGACCAGGGGCCAGGTGGGAGGGAGGAGGGAGCCTATCCTCCACTGGGCCTGGCTCGCACTATTTCCACGTGGCCGACTGGGGGATGGAGCGTGGTGGGATCATGTCGAGGAGGTATTCTCGCTGACGGTCCACAGCGGAGGATGTCTTATGAACCGCCAAGCTTGGGCTGACAAATGTCAAGGTCCCGCCTGCAACAGAACACAGTAACAGGCCATGATGGCCCCTAGTCAGCAGAGGCTCCTGGGAGAATCCTTTCCACAGTGGAGATGAGCACAGACTGTAGCCTAGACCCTGCCCAACACACACCCAAGACCCCAGGCCCATAGCACTGTCATCATCCCAAATCCTAGGCCTTGAGCTAAAGAGAATGCAAGACACAATTAGATCACCCTGAAGACATTCCCTGGCTCTGCCAAGGTGATCCCAAATGTAGGGTAAAGGTCAGATGATTAGTCAGTTATCAGGTCTTACATGGACCAAGGTGCTGACCACAGTGCTGGGTAGGGCAGTAAAACCTGCTAACAAGGGACTTGTGCACTGATGCAATGCATGAAGTCTGATGAATACTATTTGGCCATTAAAAACATCTTGAGCCTCAAATAGTTTTGGGGACAAGGTCTTAGTATGTTACCAGGCTGGCCTCAAACTCCTGGGCTCAAGTGATTGTTCCGCCTCAGCCTCCAAGAGCTGGGACTACTGCATGCTCCATTGCTGGGTTAAGAATTTTTTTTCCTGGGGCTGGGATTGTGGCTGAGTGGTAGAGCGCTTGCCTTGCATGCATGAGGCACCGGGTTTGATCCTCAGCACCACATAAAAATAAATAAAGATATTGTGTCCGTCTACAACTTAAAAAAATATTAAAAAAAATTCCCCCCCCTCAGTATTGGGAACTGAACCCAGGGGCACTCTACCACTAAGCCACAACACCATCCCTTTTTGAGACAGGGTCTTGCTTAGTTGCTCAGACTGTCTTGGAACTTGTGATCCTCGTGGCTCAAGCTCGTAAGTAGCTGGGATTACAGGCATGCACAACTGACCTGGCTCCAGCTAAGATTTATTTTTTGGTACCAGGGACTGAACCCATGAGTGCTTAACCACTGAGACACATCAGCCCTTTTTATTTTGAGATAGGTTCTTACTAAGTTGCTGAGGCTGGCTTTGAATTTTCGATTTTCCTGCCTCAGCCTCAAGAGTCACTGGAATTACAGGTGTGCGCCACCACACAAATATTTAATGAGATAGTAAACTCATTTACACATTAGAGGGATTCTGGCTGGCAAACACAGGAGGACACTAACAGGTAAGACATGTTTACACATGTGACCCAAGATGGGCCAGGAGAAACTGGGGAAATCCCCTGTGGTATTTATTCTCCTGGTGTAGAAATTGTTGTCACTGCCTTTTCTTTCTATATTTTCCCATTTCTACAATGAACACTCTTACAACTGGAAAATAAAGAAATGATTCCCATCCAGCATATACCAGTTTCTGGACTCCCCAGAAGTCCTAGCAACACTCTGCTACCTACCCTAAGAATATTTTTAGTGGAGGCTAATACATTTTTTGGAAAAAGTGCTCAAAGTGCAAAGACCCCTCCCTGCATAGTTAGGGCCTGCATTCCAGAAACCTGGCACCTGGATCCTGCCAAAAGCTTCCCTCAAACCACAGCCCAGAAACCCAAGACATCTGGGAATACCAGCAAAGCCCTTTTGGGAAACCATGCTTGAAACCATTATGCTCCATCTCTAATCCTACCAACAGATGCAGTGACTACTTGTGCCTTCAAACTTTACCAATTTCTTTTCCTTTCTCTGTGATGGGCTCCAGGGATGAACCCAGTGCCTTGCACATGTTAGGCAAATACTCTACCCCCTTACAGTTTTGTGATGGATTTCTGTCACTATGTCCACACACATCCATTTTTTTTTTTTTTTGGTACCAGGGATTGAACTCAGGGGTACTCGAACATTGTGCCACATCCCTAGCCCTATGTTGTGTTTTATGTACAGACAAGGTCTCACTGAGTTGCTTAGTGCCTCAATGTTGCTGAGGCTGGCTTTTGAACTCGCAATTCTCCTGTCTCAGTCTCCCAAAGTGCTGGGATTACAAGCATGAGCCACCGCGCCTGGCTCTCACACACATCCGTTTTTTTTACTTTTCCTATTTCTTTTCTTGTTTTTAGACAGGGTCTTGCTATGTCTCTGAGGCTGGTCTCAAACTCCTAGGCTCAAGTGATCCTCCTGTCTCAGCCTCCAAACAGCTGAGACAACAGTCCTGTGCCACTGTCCAGCTCTCCTACTTATTTCGTATACCTTCAAATTTCTCACAAAAGTAATTTATGACTAGCCCAACAGCTCTGTTTGTTAAACATGCCAGGCAAAACTTGTCTGGATGGTTTGTATTTACAAATGTACTCTGCTCTCCAGGCCACCCACATTCTTCTGTGATCAGACAAATGGTTTCCCCTTTCCTGAACTATCCCCACTGAGGCTCTGGCAGGGGCACATCCATAACCCTGGCTCGCTACATGCATAGGAGGCGTTCAACTTGTTTGCATAAACAGCCTCATTTCCCAAGTTCAGACACCTTTTGTTTTTTTTTTTTTTAAATTTTTTTTTTTTAGTTGTAGATGGACATAACTTTATTTATTTTTATGTGGTGCCGAGGATCGAACCCAGTGCCTCACACATGCGAGGCAGGCGCTCTACCACTGAGCCACAATCCCAGCCCTCAGACACCTTTTGATGGTGCCTCTTCTTCCTATGAAGACACAGGTTGCAGGGAACAACTAAGGACACTTGGCAACTACAAGGAGAGTACTCACCCATCCCCTTTACTTGCCTTCCTGCCTACTTTTTTGTTTTCCTGTGCTTGGTAGACACGTAAACTATTGAACCCTTATGTTAACACATTAAGTGAGAATATGTTACAAATAGAGAAGTGGGCTAGGAGATGACACCAGGGACAGTGGAGCCACAGTCAACTGAGTGCCTGTGTCAGCATCTTCCTCTCCTCAAACTGTTCCTCCAGGAGGCTTCTGCTGCCACCTCATTTCATACCAGCCTTCCCTCTTCCCTGCACCCCTGCTCTTTTGTACTTTGTACCAGTTGATGTGTCCAAGACAGGGTGGGAGGAGAGGGTCCCCCACACCAGTGGATGAAGGGCACGCTCTGAGTGAGAAACACAGCAAGTGTATGATGAACAATGCGGTGACAGCACAAACAGATGTTAACTGTGCCAAGAAAAGGCTGGGTGGCCCGAGTGGGTAAGGTGGGTATGCGCTGAGGAGTCTGCAGAGGCTTGGGATGGGTGCAGAACCAGGTCTGCTCCCGTGTGAGAGTGTGGATACAGCAAATGCGAACAACCAGAGTGAGCAGAATCACCTGGGGCACTTACTCAGAGCATACTAGAGAAGGACTGGACGAGATGAAGCCAGTCAGAGGTAGCTCTTCTCAGGAAGCAGGTCTGTGGCATGGGGACTTTGTGCCGTTCTGTTCACCACGTGTGTGAGCACCCTTGTTAAAGACTGAGGCAGGTGGATTACATGTTCAAAGCCAGCCTCGGCAACTCAGCAAGGATCTAACTAACTTAGTGAGACCCTGTCTCAAAACAAAAAATAAAAATGGGGCTGGGGTTGTGGCTCAGTGGTGGAGCGCCTACCATGTGTGAGGCCCTGAGTTCAATCCTCAGCACCACATAAAAAAATAATTGAATAAAATAAAGCTATTTAAAGTGTTACCTCATTAAAAATAAAACAAAAATAAAAAGGGCTAGAGATGTGGCTCAGTAGTTAAGCACCTCTGAGTTTAATCCCTAGTACCAAAAAAAAAAAAAAAAAAAGAATGAGGGAGGCTGAGGTGGGACAATCACTTGAGCTCATGATTTTGAGACCAGCCTAGGAAATGGCAAGACCCTGTGTTATTAAGGAGGGGCAGACCCAAAGGCAACAGGGTCTGAGCATGGAGCTGCAGAGGCTGCCCACCTGTGCTCAGGGGCGTTTTCTTCCAGTTGGAGGTGGCACTGCCCTTGGCAGCACCTGCAGCTCTCTCGGAATGTCTGCCAGTTCGGCTGACCAGGGCCGTGGCCGAGGCTGTGTTCTGCAGTTTGGGCGACTGGCTGAATGTGTGCAGTACACCACGGGGTGTTGTGGCTGAGCCTCGGGACAGCTGGCTGGAGGCCTGCAAAGGAGAGAGAACAATGGATCATGAGGGGAAGGGGCAACCACAGGCAAGATGCTCAACGCAGCCTCTCCTTGTTCTGGCTGACCTCTCCCACCCACACAGGGTCCCTAAAGTCCAAAATCAGGAGACCAGGTAAGTTGTACCAAGGGGGAAGGAAGAACAGGGAGAGAGAGAGCGAGAGAGAAACAGATAGACAGATGCAGGCAGCCTGACAGTCGGTGACTGAAGTGGTCGCTTCTGCGGTTGGGGGCATGAGGCTCCCGGTGCAGCGGTTCTGACCTGTAGTACAGCCCCGTTACTCCAGTCTCGGGCCTCTCCTGAGCGGAACGCCAACTTACGCCGGGGTTTTATGACCTATACAAATAGGGGTTGAAATTGAGATCAGCAAGGTCTGCTCCACTGGCTGGCCCAGGGTGACCTAGGGTGGCCGAAGGTGTGGCCCACAGGACAGGCCCATCCCCTGATGGCAGCATGGTCATCTGCCAGTTTTAGATGCCATATGGGGTTCTTGAGAAAACCTGTTTCGTGATTTACAGATGACTTCCGAGGAAACCAAAATTGCCTAAAGGCAGCTTCAGGTCTACAGAGGATGGGAAGGAGAAGCATTAAAAAAAATAAAAACAATAAAAACAAAAAACTTAATTTCAAACTTGCTTCTCTCCTTAATTTAGCAAGAATATTTCTGCTAAATGCCCCTTTGGTATCTCAATGTGGCTTTCAGAAGTCTTTTCAGACAAGAAGTACTTGTCAGCCAGCACACTGCAAGTGAAAGCTACAAAATCTAAAGAAACTGCAAATTAGTGTTTTCGCCGCCAAACGCCACCATTAAGTGCAATTTAGACGCGCAGTTAACAATCTGGTGGATGAGCGCCAAATGCAACAGAACTTAAGAACATCCTGCCTTCTAGGGACAGCTCGCTGCTAAGGGAGCCGTCCTCTCCCGGGGCAGCCAGTTCTCACCTGCTTCAGCGCCAGATGAGGGGCAGCAGTGGGCTCAGCCTTGGTGGTAGTGGTGGGGGCTGTGCCCTGCTGCAGCAGGCGCTGCTCAATCTCCTGCTCTTGTTGCAGCGCCTTCACAAAGGCGGCCTTCAGGCGGCTAGTGTGCTCCACCTTGAGTGCCTTCTTCTGGTTGGATGTCATGCAGTTCTCGCACATGATGGCCCCACCCTTCTCCTCCCGCCAGCGGCATGTGAAGTCTGTCTTGCACTGTGCACACATGTAGGGCTCTCGGGATAGTACAGCGGCAGCTGCAGCAGCCGACATCCTGCCTGCTGCAAGGAGACAGATGGGCAGCTCGTATCAAAGGGACAGGCTGCTGGAATCTGGGGACCCCACCATCCACTGCCTGGACTGGATGTGAGACTCCAAGCAGAACAAGAGCAGCAGAGAGGGCCATGCTTCCCTATAGGATAGGACACCCGAGCTGCAGAGAATGTGATCTGTTCACTGCACACCATGGGCAGGCACCAAAACGGCCAAAAGTTGTGGAAAACTGTGGATTGAATGTTCTTGATATCAACACCCCAAAGACATCAGCAATGCTGGTCTGGTTTCCCTAACCTCCTGTTTGACCCACAATGCCAAAAGGAGATCTCTGAAGAGGAGACCATAACCATGCTAGGTTTCAGCTTGCTATGGTGGGCATTCCAACTAACAGACATGTTAACAGGATGACAGTAGCTTCTGGGTATTAAAGGCTGTGCATCAAAGGGGAGGGGGACTTGTCCTGAGAAGGAAGCTGAGGCCAAAGAGGACCATGTGATCTCCAAATCACATGGTAGGTTAGTGGCAGAGCCAAGACTTGAACCCCAGGATAGGCCCCAGAGCCTGGCTGCACTGTTTGGCCATGAGGACAAAGTACTCCAGGACAGTAGCAGGTGGCAGGTGTTCTGGGCCCCACCCTTAGTCCCTTCATCTGGAGATAGGAACAATATCTCCTTGGCTGGCCTTAAGGAGGGTCACTGGCATCTGCTCAGGTGCAGGGTCAGTACTCTCATTTGTTTTTTGTTCCCACTTTCCTGGCATATAGTTCTTGGGGTTTAGCTATTTCTCGGTCATAACAGGCCACAGCACAAGACCAGAGGACAGCCGGGGGCTGATGCTGAGAAACCCTCAGCCTTCCCTCTCCTGCTTGGCCTGGCCTTCCACAGCCCTGAGCACTGAAGCATTTTGTAAGGCCCAACTCTGGGGAGGTCCCTTGTCCCACAGAGCAGATAGGATGTCACTTGTCCATGCCTGTATTTCACAGGGCCTGACAATAACAGCATATCTTGCACACCTCCAATCCCGGAGGAGGATGTAGCACTTGTTTCTCAGACGGCTGTGGCCAGTGTGACCAGTGCCAGGTGATGCTTTCAGGCAGGACTCAAGAATTAGGTCCTATTTTTGGAAATGGTAGAGGGAGACTGGCCCCTCATAACAGAACAAGGAAACAGTCTGGGAGAGGAGACACTTGCAATAAGTGGGTACCACAGTCCTGCCCACCCTGGTACCCTAGCTAACCACACAGTCCATGCCCTCTCAGCAACAGTGGTTTTTTTTTTTTATATTTTTTAGTTGTCAATGGACCATTTATATGTGGTGCTGAGACTCAAACCCAGTGCCTCATGCGTGCTAGACAAGCGCTCTACCACTGAGCCACACCCCAGCCCTCAGCAGCAGTGTTTTTTACCAACACTTCCTTGTTGCAAGACCCCAAATACAAGCCAGAATGTGACAGTCCTCAATTCCCTGACAGTGCACCCCCTTGGTCTCTCTGGTAACCACTGAGACCACCTTACAAAAGGATGTTGTCCAGCCCCAAAGGGCCTGGTACAGTCTCCCACGAAGCAAATCCCAGCTGACCACACTATTCTGGGGTTGTCAGTGGGCTCAGAGGCCTTGGGCATAATCATACTTCAGAAGCCTGGGGAGTGAGAATGCTCCTTTCCCCACGCTCCAATAAAGTGGGGGGCACTGGAGGACCACAGTTCTGTTGCCCATATACCCTACTCTACCTCTGCATTCAAGTGGTCAGCAGGGAGAAGGTGCTTTTCCTCTGTATACTCCCCATACTACCACTGCCCCTCAAGTCTGTGCTGGGTGGGGCCAGCACTGGCCTAAGCTGAGAAACCAGTGGTCAAGGGTCTGAGACTTCTGGGCCCTGGCCCAGTTCTGTTTCCTCCTTTACTCAAAGCATCTGATGTGATCATTTAAGGAGAACACTGAGGCTCACTGCCGTTTTACCTCACAACCAACTCCATCTTGGGCCACAAACGTCCTCAGTTTGTCTAGGGCAATAGGTTCCCTGTCAGCCAACTTGGTGACTCATCTCCTTCCAGAAGTCTCCAAGGCTGTTTTTGATAATGACCCTGTAGGCACCTTTTCCACACTGTCCCCAAAGAGGGCGATGAAGTGAGCCTGGTCCAGACAGAGGTGTCCTGCTCCCTTAGGGAGTGAAGGGACTCAAGCCCATGCTTGCCCAAGGGTCCTACTTAGGCCTGCCCGCCTCCCACAGATGCCTATCCTCATCCTTGTCCCATTTGTCCCAGGCCACTGATGCTGGTTCCCTGGACCAGGGGCTCCCCAGGACCTAGTTCTCAGAAGTCCCAACAGGAAAATAGTGTTCTATTTCATAAAAGAACAATAAATGGTGCCACAAATAGAGATTCCAGTGCCTTCAGCAGCAAGCTGAAACCAGCCGTGGCTACTTACCTTGTGTCTCCAGTAGGTTCTGCACCACCTCTTCCAGGCCAACAAGGTATATGAACTCATTGTTGGCAGCACTGGGCAGGAAGTTCATCTCTGGGGCTGGGGGTTTGGGTGGGGGGATCTCCAGCAGTGTCTTCTCCAGCTGTTTGCGTAGTGCAAGCTTGGCGGCTGCCTGCCGGCTGGCTGGAGACTCACCAGAAGTAACCACAGAGGCCACGGTGGTAGGAGTGGAGTTGGCCTGAGCGGAGGCAGCTGTTGTCCCCTTCAGTGATGCTGGGGTGGGCTTTGAGAAGACAACAACCACGTCAGTGTGCCCAACCAGAGGCAGGCTCCCCGTAGTGCTGACATCCACCTCAGCTGTACTTGACTGATGAGTCCTTAATAAAGTAAATCTGAGGGCTGAGGGTGTGGCTCAGAGAGGCAGAGCACTTGTCTAGTATGTCCAAGGCTCTGAATTCCATCCCCACCACCCACACCCTAAACCAAAAAGCCCCAGTAAATCTGTCTTAGCAGGTTCACGGAAGTCAAGGGGCCATAGGTAAAGCTGCTTGAAATGAATAGCCCTAGGAGGCAAGTGATGATCTAAACATGCTAATGGAGGCTTAGCGGGTGTCCAATAAACTGCAAATAATTAAAACTGATACTCTGCTGTGTTTGCCAAATGAGGGCACCCATGAGACCACCACAACCAAGAAAGGCCCCAGAGGAGGTGTGAGAGGGGCTGCTCAACTCATGAGCATAAGCTGGTGCTTATCTGGGGTGCTAATGCTCTGGTCAGTTCTGAATCCTTCTTGGTGTTATAAGGGAAAGGAGCTCCAGGGCCCATCCTGTCCCTTCACCCCTCCCCTCTCTCCCCATCCTCATTGCTCCTGTACTAGGTTATTGTCCTCATCTGGGTTACAGCGGTTGGCCCTTCATGGTCTCCACCTGCCCCACGACTGCTCACCCTAAAACCCAGAGTTGACTATACCAGTGCCCTTAGCTTTTTTGGGGTTGAGGATTCCTCTGGAAATCTGACGAAAGCCTTGCAACTCTATCTCCAGGTAAACAGATACACCCAACTACTTGCAAACAACGCATCAGATGCTTCCCAGGGACTCTCCCCACGGAGGGTCTTAAGAGACTATCTGGCTAGCTCTGCCACCTCTAGTCAGCAATCAAGACCCAGTTAAGCCTCCCCAACATTTGACCAGCCAGTTCTCCCTCCTCCAGCCTAGCTGGCAGCTAGAGACTCCACAACAGGCCTGCCTCTGCCCACCCTTACAGCACACTGAGGACAGCAGAGACAGGATAAAGGTTTATGGGTAGGTGAAACTTCTTGCTCAGGTCAGTCTTTTTTTTTTTTTTTTTTTTTTTTTTTGGTACCAGGGATTGAACTCAGGGGCACTCGACCCCTGAGCCACATCCCCAGCCCTATTTTGTGTTTTATGTAGAGACAGGGTTTCACTGAGTTGCTTAGCACCTCGCCATTGCTGAGGCTGGCTTTGAACTCGCAATTCTCTTGTCTCAGCCTCCCTAAGTGCTGGGATTACAAGCGTGAGCCACCGCGCCCGGCTTCAGGTCAGTCTTTTGTTGTCCCCAGGAGACCCCTGAGCAGGAGTAGGATTGGTCATCATCTCTACACTTGAACTCAGCCTTAACAAAGGCAGGTACCCTGCCCCAACCTGCCAGCCTTGCTCTTGTCTAAGTAAGGCAGGCAAAAAGAACCTCATCAAAGAAGGAAGAAAGGATGAAAATGCTTGTCAGCAAAAAACCCTACAGACCCAGTAATTTTGTACGTCAGACAAGGCTCTTGCTTCCAGCCTGCCCGCCTCCTGGTCCTTCTCTTCCCATTCTGCTACCCAGTGGGTGGGGACAGATCCTCCCCATCTCAGAGGCTCTGTACAGAGGTGAAGGGATGAGTGGCTAAGAATAGACACACTGGTACTGTGAGAACATCTGCAGACGTGCTCTCTTCTCATACCCATGCCTGAGGACACAAGTCAGCATGAGCGAGCCATGGGCAGAGAGGGCCCTTGAGGGCTCTGCTGCCTCTAAGCTGTCTCCCATCTCACTTAATCCCCAAACACTAGTGTCTCCCATATGTCACCATCCCCTGACATGGACCAGGTCAGCACACCCCACTCCTTAGCCTCGTTTTCACTGGTCCCATCCTTGCCTTCTCAGCACCATCCACCTTTGCTAGATGGCAAATCTGCCCAGGACTTTCATACCCCTATGGTCTGAGAAACTCAGGTCCAAACCCCTGCAAGACTGTTTAAGGAACCACTCTTCTCAGAGGGAGCACACAGGTCATATTCCACAACCCTGGGAGACATGTTGGTACCCCAGGACCTATTGGGTGTTCTTGGGAGAATATACACCCCACCCCCAGCCCTGGAACAGACCCTCACCTGTGGGAGGTTGACAAGCAGGCTGGTGTTGGGGACGTTGGCGACACGGATGAGTCCCTGCTGGATGATTCTCTGTCCCTGAATTTGCACGCTGGGCACAGAGGCCCGGGGTGCCAGAAGGAGAGGCGGTGGCCCCGTGGTGGAATGTTGTCGGATGTTGTGGATTTGCTGTTGGGTTAGGGAGGACAAGAACTAAGACTGACAATACAGAGGAGGCACAAGGAAGGAGTGGGCACCACAGCCCCAGCCTTAAGACCAGGAAGGGTCCTCCTCTGGAGGTGGTGATCAGTTGCTGGGGCTGCCAAGCTCCCAACCTGTGTATCCCTGCTTACCTGGGCCCCCCTGACGAGTGGGGGCATGACGACCTGTGAACTCCCCTGCGGTCCCAGCTTAGATGACACCTGCTGCCCACCACGGACCAGGGGTGGCGGGATGACACTGCCAGGCATTCGAGTTGAAGAGGTCTGTCAATGACACCAATGTCCATATTTATGTGGCCTTTGATCTTTTAGAAAACAGATTTACTGTTTTTTTTTTTAAATATTTTTTTAGTTGTAGATGGACACAATGTCTTTATTTTATTGCTTTGTATGTGGAGCTGAGGATCGCACCCAGGGCCTCATGCATGCAAGACAAGCGCTCTACCGCTGAGCTTCAATCCCAGCCCCCAGATTTACTGTTTTTGTAAAAGAACATATTGCTTAAAAAACAAAAAAGGCAGAAAAATAAAAAACAAGAAAAATTAGCTAAAACACCTGTTTATACTAAATGCAGACTCCCAAAAGAGCCGTGGAAATCTGGGCTTACTCAGCAATGAGTTAGGACAATGTAGCAACACACTGCCACAAGACACTGGCCCCACATATGCCCCCCAAAGACAGCATGTTAGATAGGGTGAGCACTGCCTGTTTGAGGGAGAGAGGAAGAAGCCTTTTCAGCCCTGTGTCTGGGAGTTAGTTCAGGCTGCCCAGGGCTGTAGGCCACCCTTGGGAGGACTTGATTCTTGTTCCAGTCTTGCTGGGGATGGTCACTTGGGGGGCCCTCCCACTGTTGACTGTGGATTTTGTCCATGACATCAACAATGGCCTGGTTTGGGGAACACATACATACTTTTTTTCCCTGGGCTATTGGCCAAAGGTCTCACTTCAGCCTTCTCAGAAGGTACCCTGCTTTTGCAGGACCCAGGATCAGAGCTGCTAAGGAGCCTGATGGGCCTGTTCCAGACTACAGACAGCAGTAGTGCCAGCTGGGTATACAGTCAAGACACAGAGGGGACACTGACCTGAAGCGATGTCTTGCCAACAGGAAGGCTCTGGGTGCCTCGCACGAGTGGGGGAGGGGTAGTCACAGTGCTCCCAGTGGAGCCCGTGGGCTGCAAGAAAAAGAGATATAGGAGATTGGAGGTAGGGAATGGGGATGATACCAACCCCTTTCTTGCACTACAGAGTCACCAACATGCCGTTAAGCCTGAGAGGACAGGGTTGATTTCCTTTTTCTTCCAAGCACATGAGGCTTTCGAAGATTCTGCTTCCGGCCGGAAAATGGCCCTGTCTGTACCAAGAGCTGGTCCATTCTACATGGGCCAAGGACAGATTCTGCAGTAAGCTCTGCTTCTCAGCATTACTTCCTGATTGTTCCCATAGTAATCCCACAAGGGGTCCAGGCACCCCTGGCCTGCATGGATATACAGTAGCAGCTGAGGCAAAGGGCCCTGGGCCTAGACAGTTTAATCCCAACCTTAGTGAGAAAATGCTGGATATGAACATCTTTTACTTGATTTTTCCCCCCATTTTTGGAGGGGTGGGGTGGGTGCTGAGGATGGAACCCAGTGCTTCACACATGCTAAGCGGACATGTAATCACTAAGCTACATCACTGGACCAACTAAATGTTATTTAAAGCCACATATTCACCTAGAGAGGGGAGAGCAACAGACTTGATTTGCTTGACTGAGTTTTCAGCAATCGATAAAGAAAAAAAGTTGACAGTACCATCTACCCACCCACTTGCTAAACTGGATAGGGTGTATGACAAACTTCCAAGTCAGACCAGCAGGTGTGTCTCCTGTCTTTCCTCAGGCAGCTGCCAGCTCTCACTGTCCTAGGTGCACTAACTTACTAGTTTAGTGAGACAGGAATTAAAGTGCACAAGGTGTATCTGCAACTAGGAACCTTCCCAGAACAGAGCATTAGAAAAGCGTATTAGAAAATAAGTTCAACTTGCTGTACATGTTAAACTTCACAAAAGCAACAGAACAAAGAGGTTCCAGGGAGGGAGGAACAGGAGGAGGACCCTCACTAAGGACTGGGACTGAGATCAGTGGGATGCTTGGTACTCACCCAGCTCTGAAAGGATGCAGAAGGGCAGATTGCAACACCACAGGAGAAAGGGAAGGGAAAGGTGCCAGGGCAAGGCCTGCAGCAGCCAGGAACTTGCATGGTCATCTATGGGGCAGCAGGCCTTTTTGGAAATGAGGTCAGGATAGACCTCTCGACTCAACTGTGCTTCTAGCAGCACTAAAGAACAACCATTTCCTAGTCACGTTCAGTCTAAGAGAAGTGAGTTTTACATACTCAGATTCAGAACGCACTAGACTGAAATTATTTTGACATCTTCTTACTTGGATACCTTTTAGCTAAATTCCAAATGCATACTTGAGTTTGCAAATGTCTCAGGAGGAAACCCTAACCCCCTTTGGCCAGCCTTTCCAGCCTGCAGCACTCTAAGGAGGGGCTGCCAAGGTAAGATAGCAGCCGATGGCCCCTGGTTCTGAAAACAGCTCTCAGTGTCCCAGAAGCACATACCTTCTGGGTGGTGGCTTCTTTTTGTATTTGACTCTGCCGCAACTTTTTCAACAAAACAAGCTTTGCTTCTTCTAATCTTAACTCTTCTTTCAACTGCTTGATCATTCTTTCTCGTTCTTCAGGACTACTTTTCTGAAAGGGTATGAGAATGAGGGTTGAGAGAGGGTCCTCAGCAGATATCTATCACCAGCTCCATGTAGGCACAGCAAGCAGGGCTGAGTGTAGCTGGGGCTGCATGGTAGTGTGAACAGGAGACCCTCCCACTACCAGGCTCACCAGGAGGGTCTCAGTGTTGGTCTCCTTCAAGGCCATCTTAGTCAGTCCATTCACCCGTGGGCTTGAAGGCTGCTCATTGTCAGAGAGCACGATCACATCGGGGGAGGGCGGTCTCCTTTCAGACTTTATGTCGCTAGAGGGCAGAGACAAAGAGTGATTAATAGAGCAGAGTGCACGACCACCAAAGTGCCTATGCCCTACAGATACACAGCAAGAAAGTGGAAAGCATGTTACTTTGGCCCAACCTCCCTGCCCCATCTCTGCCATAGGGCCAACTATTCCCTTTAGTGTCCTGTAAAGATGGCACCCAGATCTGCCAATTCACAGCTAGGCCCCTCAACCTCTGCCTCCAAGTCCTTTGGGCTGAGGGCATATGTGCTCCCAAATCTAGCACGGACACTTTGGAAAATGCTGTAGCTTCTTCCTTTACTGTGTGGCCTGGTTTTGGATAAAACACTTGGCTTCAGATCCCGGGCCCTAGCTCAGTTTCAGTTAGTTGTTAGGCTCCTATGTGCTAGGCATGATGGGATGCCTAGCCTCAAAACCCAGAGGCTGTCTAGCTGAAAACTATCTGATGGAGAGCTCAGCTCTCCATGAACCATTCTTCTCTGCTCACTTCTGTCAGGCATACTGACGACTTCACACCTGACAGTCCACCTGCCTCTAGAAAACAGGGGCTCTTTCTACTTCACAAGGCCCTTTGAGGCTGCCTGCTAGACATTCCTTTCTAGTGGATATATGGCAAGTGGCAGCAGTGGCCACAGGTTATAAAACCAGTAAGAACATCCCCCAGAGACCCAGGTACTCTCCACCCACCTGATTTACTCACAAACTGGTTTGTTTATGACCTCCCCCATGCTCTATCAGTGCGTGGACTGTTCTGCCCTGCAGATGACAGGGCCACCCTGTCTGTTATCCTGCCACCCTCTGAACTCAACTCTGACCACCCAGAAGTCCCAGTTCATTATAAAATGCTCTGATCACTTTTGCCCACAACACCTTTGCTTTCTAATAAATATACTCTCCTTGCAATGGTCTGTTTTGGGAGCTCACTTTTC
The DNA here is from genome assembly GCA_004024805.1 of Geosciurus inauris. Lineage (NCBI taxonomy): Eukaryota > Metazoa > Chordata > Mammalia > Rodentia > Sciuridae > Geosciurus > Geosciurus inauris. The sequence continues at coordinate 16,002 of PVHX01022717.1, forward strand.
CTGGCGAACTTGACCTTGGCTCTGTTCTCCCTCTTCTCACTGATGACTCATGGCATCTCCCTATAAGCTGGGCAGTGTCAGAGGGGTGACGTGGAAGCCCCCATGGCTTTGTTATTTTGTAAGGACACAGTCACAAATATCTAAGTATGTAGCTGTGAGCAGATGCTATGTCACATATCAGAATCCAACAACAGTGAATATCCATTCTGAGCTAACTACGAGCCAGGCTCAGAACTAAGAACCCCATTGCACACTATGCCATTTAACCTATGCAGAAACACACCAATGTCTGAGATTCTCCCTTTCTTGTGAAAATCATTTAGGATGTTCATTCATATTTGATGCTACTGAGCAATAGGGCTGAACATGTGCTTTGGTGTCACTGATATGACACATGGAGGAGAAGGGAGTGTTGTCCAGAAACAACACTTTGCTCCCAAATCAAGCAGGTCCATTTGTTGATGGTACACTGCAAATCTTCCCTGAAGATGTTTAGTACTTGTGTTGAAGGAATTGAATCCTTGGTTTTGTGGTCAGGAAAAACAGCTGAAATCACAACATGTACGCTAGGTGGCACTGTGACCCAGCGGATAAACTTGGATGAAGTTAACTGGAAGTAACAGTTCAAAGTTGCCCCTGTTTTTTCCATTAGACCTCATTGGAGTAAGGACACAAACACTAGGATGCAGAGCCTGACTCTACTTTAACAGCACATGAAATACTACCTACCATTCCCGAGGAAGCTGCGTTTTCAGGAAAGGCAGGTACAGAGTACCAAAGGCTCAGGCTTTACCAACTCTACCCTAGACTCACCAAATGCCTACCTTGGAGCTTCTGTCATTGCTCTTTTTTGGCCCTCCTTGTCCCATAAGTCAGAGCTACGTGACAGCTGCCCCCTGAACACTCGTCCTGGCCCCAATCTGACACCTTGCATGGTTGCTGACTGGACTGCCATGGAGATAAGAGGCGTGGACTGCAAATTGGCCAATTCAGTCTACAGTCTCTGAGCACGGGGTTCTCAGCCGGCGTTCAGATGTCCAGAAATGGGTAATTTATAAAGTGATCCAGGATATTTTACTCAAGTCTCACCCAAACCACTTCTGGGTCTATGTTCTCTCTCCTTACTGACACCACCCATGATCAACTTTCAAAGTGACCTGGTGGCTCCAATTCCATGTGCTCTGGATGTGCACACAGGTGAACATGTCCAAGGTGGATGAACCCACAGCTCCACCGCAGAGTTACAACTTCTGGTCTCTGCTCAGGTGGGCTCCCAGGTGAACTGAGGAGCAGTCCAGTGGCGACCCATATAGAGTTAAAGACAAACATACTTCCTGGAAGCACACGGGATGAAAATAGCTCATCTATAGGGATTTATCACTTTTCATTATCTTATGGAGGGGTATACACTTCTTTCAAAGGTGAGGTATCTACTAAAACTTGAATGTGCCTGAGGAAAGAGGGCAGGGCTAAGGACAGAAGCCACTAAGCGGCTGAAGCTTCCTGAGACGGCCACTCTGACCTCAGTACTCCCTGGCCCCATCTTGGCTTGAAACTAATCAATAACTCATCCAAGAGATGATGTCACCACCCATCAATGATCACTCTGCATCCCAGCAGCCAGTAGGGAGTGAACTTCCTGTATGCTAATCAGGCCACCAAAAAGTCACGTGACAAAGGCATTTCCCTCCTTAGTCACATGACCCTTTAACAGTGCCTTCCAACGTGAAAACCATGGCAACGGGCGGTTCCAACCGGTTTGTGACACGCAGCCTTCATTTTGAGAAGGGAGGTAAGGGTTCAGGTGCTGTCAGAAAATGGAGGCGCCAAGCTCACCCCAGGGCCACAGGCATTTCCTGTGTCATACCAGCCCCCAGGGAACTCTGCATGTGTCCTGAGCACCAGGTTACCTCCTGCAAGCAGAGTGGGCCATTTGTCCCTCTACTTTCAAAATGAAAAACTTTCCTAAGCTCAAATTTTTAAAGGAGAGGGAGCTTCAAGATGCTGAGTACTTTTCTGGAGAGTTAATTTAAAAAAAAAAAAAATGTGGCTCAAAATAATTGCAGGCGTTATTTTAAGGGATTTTTTTTTTTTTTTAAATTACAAAACCCACTTAAGGCCAGGAGAATAAAAGCTGAGGAAATCTAGCCTAATGTGCTGAGAGGGCTGGTGCCGACTTGGTCCACTCCACTGCCTTTATCCATTCTCTCAGGCACCAACTTTATTTGGAAGATATTTCAGGGAAAATCCAATGAGCCCATCCTGCCTGCCCATCATGAGAATGTTTATGTAAAATATAGTGATCAAAAGAGATTTTATGTGACCTACAAAAATCTCTGGAAACAGCCCAGTCTGTTATAGGCATAAATGGTCTCACCATAAGCCAGCAATTCTGTTACCTTGCCAGGAACCTGCAGTTTCCTAGGGGTGGGGTGGGGGGGCTGGGATTATAAACTTCACATTCCAATCAACCCTAGCCCACCTGCACAAGGCTATGGCTCTTGTCTGATCACCAACCAGAAGCCAGCATGTGGTTAATATTTAGCATCTCCTTTGCAGGGGAAGGAGTCTCATGTAGGGAACAGAGAAAGCTGCCATTGGGAGCTTGGACCTTCATAGGTCTCTGAACAGAACTACATGATGTCCAGGGAAAGCATATCTTATCCCTCACATATTCATTTATTCATTCACTCACCGCTCATTCATCACTCATTTACATTCACTTACTCACTTGGATTTGCTTTTGAAAGTCTGCCTAAGATTCAGGCGCTGCCCTAGGTGGTGGGAAGACAACTCTGAATAAAAGGAATCGGATGTGTTCATTGGGTTCATGGTCAATGAAATTCACAGACAAAAACAAACAAACAAACAAAAACAACAGAAGGGTAGGCAGGCAGACCCAGGGAACAAGTCCATAGGCAAGAGTATGGCTGTCAGGCCAAAGTAGTGGTCATGATTTGGGCAAGACAGAAAAACTAAGAAATAATGGTCAAAAACATATTTAATAGGAAACTCATTTAAAAATCATCTACTTATTCAATGTAAGTAACACAAAACACAAAAAGATGTACATCTAGACACATCTCACTCCAACAACAGAAAATCAAAGAAGAAAACTTTGAAACTACAAATAGCATTGGCCCACAAAGCAAGCAAGTGTGGCTTCTCCAGCATCTTGTGATCTGGGCCCTGGTTGATCAAAGTCTGCTTTTTTTTTTGGTGACAAGATCTCACTATGTTGCCCAGGCTGACCTCAAGTGACCCTCCTGTCTCCTAGGCAGCTAGAACTACAGGCACACACCACCATGGCTGGCTCAGCTTGTACCTTATGTAAATGCTCACCTTGGATACCTCCAGTCATTCCCCTACACAAGAAGAGCTGCTCACACCATCTCCAAGGCCAACCTGATTCACCCTAGCACCCCTGTACACCAAGCTCCTTCCTGTCCACCAAGCCCAGGGCTTATGTCCCACACAATTAAAGTTAGTAAGACCTTTCTCAAAATGAAAAATAAGGGCTGGGAACATAGTTCAGTGATAAAAGCTCCCCTGGATTAAATCACCAGTACCCCCCAAAAAGACACAATAGTAATGGGGCTGCTCACTCTGAGGGCAAATGCTTACCCAGGAGCCCCTTTACCAGAGCAGAGGATGGAGAAATCTCCTGTGGCCATGGCCATTCCCACCTAGAAAGAGCTCTCTGCTTGTAGTCATTCCAGGGCTCTCATGAGGAAGGATTGGAGCATCCTAACATCACATCATGTACTGAGCCTCTCTAGAGCCAGCAGGACCATGTCTCAGGGGCACCAGACAGGCCTGTAGGCAGCCCTGAAAACTCAGTGGCAATACCAGACTCCTGAGAGGCATCAACAGGTGCTCAACAGGAATGCAGTCCAACCACAGTGCCCCTCAAGGAGAAGTCTGTAGCCTCAGAGTGATCTTCAGGATCAGAACTGAGAGCTTCTTGGGGTCCCAATTCCCAAGGCTGGGGAGACAAGGGTAGAAAACAGACTTCCTTATTGTTCCTGGGCAGGGGCTACAGCACCTACTAAATCTTTGCAAGTGGGTACTGAGAGAGCTTTCAAGGAGATTATGTGAGCCTGGCACACAGCAGACACCTTGAGGGCAGGGACTGGGCTTGCTGTGTGCTGCAGTAGCCAGGACTGGCAGGGCTGGCAAGCAAGGGCCCTCCTCCTCCTGCCTTGGAGAATGGTTCCAGGATAAGGCCTATGAGTTCAGAAGGGATACAGCAACCCATGTAGGACTAACAATCTCACACATGTGGGTGGCTACTTTCCACATGCACACAGATGCTGAGTTGCTAAAGGAAGTTCAAATCAAGCCAGGCGCGGTGGCTCAAGCCTGTAATCCCAGCACTTAGGGAGGCTGAGACAGGAGAATCGTGAGTTCAAAGCCAGCCTCAGCAATGGCGAGGTGCTAAGCAACTCAGCGAGACCCTGTCTCTACATAAAACACAAAATAGGGCTGGGGATGTGGCTCAGTGGTCAAGTACCCCTGAGTTCAATCCCCAGTACCAAAAAAAAAAAAAAAAAGGAAGTTCAAATCCATTTTATAGGCTTTCTGAATTCTGTGTTATGTCTTTTAAAGCAACAGATTCTGAAGACCAAGCCCTATCTAAGTCTAGGCACTTAGAAGGATATTAATAAAGAGCCCTAATATTCAGGATCAACCTTAACAAAGCCTACCTATTTCCACAGAGGTCCATGGAGGAGGCCAGGAGGTGCTGGCTGAGGGCAGCATGGTGGCTTACTCACAAGCCTCCCTGCCCTTCTCACTGACCTATGCAGGTCTGTGGTTTGATCTATGAACTACAGAGTATAGAAGCTGCTACACTGCAAATTTTCAAGGCAAGGTCACAGAAGCCTTGTAGCTTCTGCCTAGGCCTTCACAACACCTGCTCTGGGGGAAGTCTGACCACTCCAGACCAATATGGTATAGGATTCACAAAGCCAGCTGAGGGAAAGAGATGGAGACAGGCACAGAGATGGACTAGGCCAGTCCCAGCATGTGATGAAGCCACTGGAGCCCACAGTGCAGCTGACATGGAATAAGCCAACCAGCAGAACAGATAGTGATACATCAATACACTATTCCTTAAACCACTAAGCTAATAGGGCTGCCAGCCCAGCCTACCGCTGGGGAGCTAATCCACATCCCCTTAACTGTGCTTCCTCCTTCAGACTGTCCCAAAAGAGACCACTCATTCTAGATACTACCCTAAGACAAAATGGGGAGAGAGAAGGCAGGAAAAGAGGTTTGAGCAAGTCACACCCCATTAAACCTTAAAGTTGTTCCCACAAAGGGACCAGCATATGCAAGACCTGGGGTGACACAGAACAGCTCTGGAAAGGGTGAGCAGGAGACCAGAGCTACGCGATGAAAAAAATGGGATGAAGAGAGAGTCCCATGGAAGAGAAGGGGAAGACGACAGAAGGCACCTTGGTGCCAGGCACTGCCTAGAGCAAGATACAAGTCAAAACCAAAAAGCAGTTCCACACGGGGCACTCACTGTACCCACCACCATCCAAGAAGTACTTCCAGGAAAGTCCTATGATGGGGGGTAGCGGGGGTTGGGGATAGTTACCACTGGTTCTCTGGGTCAGTCCCACCACTGGACAAATCTCATATGACAGAACCCTATGTACTGGGTGTGTCCACACACAATTGTGAATTATTTCACAATCACTTGGGGATGGGGCAGCTCACTGAGACCCCCACAAGAGCCCATCCTCCTAAGGAGTGACCTTCTTTCAGAGCCACTCGGCATGATGAAAAGGGGAGTTCTGCTATCTACACACACAGGCTGCAACCCAAAGCCAAAGAATATCTTGACTGGAAGAGGACACAGGCAGTGGACATGGTTGGTTGGACATGCCTGGTTCCTTGCCCAGGGCCCCAGAGTCCACCTGCTTCTCACCAGTCCCAGGCCCCTCTGCAATTCCTTTGCCTTCCATCTTAGCATCCATTACCATTTCTCCAGCCCTGTAACCTGAGATCCTCTTGGCTGGGATGTCAAGAGAAAAGCCCAGAGCCTGCTCTGTAGGGGCCTGGGGGTCAGAACACATTCTGCTTCTCTGCCACAGAGGCTGTGGAGGTGAACAGCTGGGATGAGATTTTTGAAACCCAGCCATCATTTTTCCCAGAGACTTCAGGTCTAACTACCACTCTGGGCACCATTATGGGAAACCTGCTATAGCTATGGCTAAGCATCTCAGGAGAGAGGGAGTGAGCACTGTTCCCTTCTCACCCCCTAACTGCTTCCATGCAGCAGCAAGTGGTCCCAGGTCCCCCAGTTGGGCCTAAGGAGTTCCATATAGCGCCTGCTCTCAGTATCAGCACAGCCAGGCGGAGGTATCTAACTTGTGCTGGAAGGTCATCTTCCAGGAATGCAGCAGGCCCCCAGGAGTCAAATGGCCACACCAGGGAGGCCCAGAGAACCTCACTGTAACAGGAGCCAGCTTTAGGGACATACAGAGTGGCTGAGGGCTAGAGACAAGAGGAAGGCTCCGTGAGGGCATACTCACTGGGCCAATGAGCTCAAGGAGGTTACTGCAGCATAACCCTGCCAGCAACTGATGTAACAGGGAGGGCTAGACTAAATCCAGCATGTTTGGCTTAGAAATTCAGGAAGAAGCATTTGGTAGAAAAAAATCACAATCATAGAACTGAAAGAGTGATCCTGTCTTTGCCTTGTTTTAGGGGGAGGGGAAGTACCAGAAATTGAATCCAAGGGCACTTAACCACTGAGCCTCATCCCCAGCCCTTTTTATTTTTGAGATAGGGCCTCACTAAGTTGCTGAGGCTTGTTTTGAACTTATGATCCTCCTGCCGCAGCCTTCTGAGCCCCAGGATTATAGGCATGTGCCACTGTGCCTAGCTGATCTGTCACATATGGTAAAATCATCCACAACATCTGCTAAACTTTTGCAATGGCCAACCACCAAAACGTACCCTTGTAAGTAAACTTCAACAGCTCCATAATCACCCCCGGTGTATAGGTGAGGAAGTGGCCTTGAGAGCTGAGGGACTGTCTAAGATCACATGGCTGGGACTTAAAGATAACCTGGGCCCACACTAGAGACTGGGCTGCCATACACACCCTTCACTGTGGTGGGCCCTCAAAAACGGAGATGCAGGGTTGGAGAGGACAGGTCTCATGTGAATGTTGGCTCTGACAGCCACTTTTTCAGGTTATCAAGCACCATTTTTGGAACAGGTTAAAAGCTAATCTTTATTTATATTTGAAGAATCTTAGCAGCTGGTAACATTTGCATACTATATCCTGGAGGTGATATGGATATGTGGGTCTCTGACCTGACCAGGAAACACCAATTTATCCCCAGAGAGGATCAGGGGATTGTCAGAATCTGAGGCTGGCAAGAGGATAGGGTCATGGCACTCAGGTCTAGGTTCTCAGAGGGCCTGAGCTCAAGGAGAGTGAAGGACAAACAGGAGGATGAGACAGCAACTGCAGTACCACCAGCATCCCTCCTGTCTCTGGTGCCTGCACACAGAATTCCTCTAAGGAGGAACATGGTGAGAACTCCCGAAGCAGAGAATGAACCCCCTACAGCAAATGAACAGAATCTCATTTCTTGGGACAGAGATCAGCTCACTCATCAACACAAAGAGAAGTTACATGTATACAAACGAAAACCACAAACAAGAAACGAGCTCTGCTCTGCAGCTTGCAATGACCACAAACTTTTAATAGTACATAGAGAACAGTCACATAACCCTTTTAAGCTTCAGTGTTTAAAGTTGCTGGATCCTCACTTACTAGCATCTGGCAAATCCCAGTGTGTCTTTCTGGCCCCAGGTCAACTGTTCCCCATCCCTGCCCAGATGCCCATGAGGACCACTGAAGAGCTAAATGCACCTCTGCAGCTGTGGAGGGCTGTGACCCAGTCATCAAACCACAAAAAGGGCTTAGTTTCTTCATTTGCAGATAGGATGCCATGAATAGATTATCATGAAATGAATGTGATTAAATTTAAAACTCTGAGTATACATCTTTTAAATGTTCTGACAAAGGGTGACAAAATGAAGCACTCCTTTTGCATGTTGAATTAGGACAATGAAAAAAAAAAAAGGATCAGCATTTGTGCTACTTGAAGGAAGGACTGACAGACACACCAGGGAAATCAGACTTTGGGCTCAGGCAAATATCTCCCTCAAAATGTTCAAGACAAAACCTGTCACTTCATAGAAAATTTCTGGAGGTATTTATTGGTCAGTGAGTGATCAAGTCCAAGCTTCTAACAGGCAAAATTTAAAATTTTGGAAAACTGGTATCTGCTACTCACTGTGAGTCCAACGCCTTCCCAAGAGATCAGTGCTGATGTGTAGAAACCTGACTATGACATCAATGATGAAATATGTCTCTTAATCATTTCTGTAACTCCATAAACTAAGTCATGTTGACAGTGTGCACCTTAGCTATGATGTGACGAGAAAGGCACTTCACCCCTGTGGTCTTTCTCCCTATCTCAGTCTGTGAGAAAAACATCAGAAGAGTCCTAATGGAGGGACACAGACAGAACACCAGACCATCACTCCTCAACACTGTCAAGATCATCAAAAACAAAGAAAAATCTGACAAGCTGTCTCAGACCAGAGGAAGATAAAGAGATGTGAGGACTAAATGTCATGGGATCCTGGGACAGAAAAAGGATATTAGGGAAGAACTAAGAAAATCAGAATAAAATATGAACTAAGTTATTAACAGTCTACAGATCTTGGTTCACTACTTCTGACAAATGTTCCACAGAAATTTGTTAACAGTGGGAAAATTGGGGTGAGGTAGACAGGAATGATCTTTGCAACTTTTCTGTGAATCAAACTATTCTAAAATTAAAACTTTATTTTTTAAAAGATTTTTCTGTTCAAAGTGCAAAAGAGTCCAATGGATTTTAATATAAATAAGTACAAAAAGCTCACTAATGAGGTCTGAGAGTCTAAGGTGCAACTAACTGGTGGAGAATGGCCACTTCATGTTTTGGTTTCACAAAGGGGGGAAATGCACAATTATCCAAAAGGACAACTGAAAAGCTCCTCTATTCTGCTCCTCTGTGAGCTTTTTTTTCCTTACACGCTTCAGCTCTAACAGCATATTACTAAATGCAAAAGCAGAGAGGAGGATCTAGCAGCTGTCTTCTTATTAAGCCAAGTATTCAAGAGATTTGCAAAATGCAGACAGTCACCAATTTACGGTGGTTTCACTGATGATTTTTCAAATTTATGATAGTGTGAAATCAATATGCATTCAGTAGGAACTGTACTTGGAATATTGAATTTGGACCTTTTCCTGGGCTAACAATATACAGTATGATCTTCTCTTCTGATGCTGGGCAGAGGCAGTGATCGCAGCTCCAAGCCAGCTTGGCAACTGTGAGAGCCAACAGCCGACACTACAGTGTGTTGCTAAGCTAAGATGCTCAGGAAGTCAGGGAGATTTGTGCATTTTCAACTTGTAATATTTTCAAATTATGATGGGTTTAGTGGTATGTAACCCATCATAAGTAGAGGAGCATCAAAAAATGTTATTCAGGGGCTGAGCTTGTGGCTCAGTGGCACAGCGCTTGCCTCTCACATGCGAGGCACTGGGTTCGATCCTCAGTACCATATAAAAGTAAGTAAACAAAATAAAGATATTGTGTCCATATATAACTAAAAAATATATTTAAAAAAAGGCAAATGTCATAGATAAATGCTATCTGGAGCCCAGAGATGGAAAAGGGGCCACAGTGCTTCAGGCAAAGAGATTCCTGTCATGGGCAACCCTCACAGCCTCATCACTAAGACAAATGCTGGCTCCATGGTCTAGTTCTCCTGCTATATCATGGCCCATGTGATTTTTTTCCCTTGCTGCCAAACTTGTGCTTTGAAAAGCAAGACATACTACAAGTTCAATAAGTCTCACCCCACAGATATGGCAGCTTCCTTGCAAAATCTATCCAATCACAAACCACCAAAATTGGCAACCCAGCTGTGCGCAGTGGCACACCTGTAATCCTTGCAGCTCGGGAGGTTGAGGCAGGAGGATCTCAAGTTCAAAGCCATCCTCAGCTACTTAGCAAGGCCCTAAGCAACCCAATGAAGCTCTGTCTCCAAATAAAATATAAAAGAGGGCTGGGGTTGTGGTTCAGTGGTTAAGTGCCCCTGGGTAATTCCCAGTAGCCTCTCCCCACCCAACCGAGATGTTGTTGGGCCCTTAAAATACCTACTATACAGTCCGATACAGAGTTACCTATTCAGAAAAAACCTGGCATGGCCCAGGGTGACCCAGACACTGTGTGCCTGCAGATTGGGAGGTCAAGCATAGGAAGGTGGCTGGTCAGGTTCCCCTACACTTCAAACACTGGGATACTACCTGGCATCTCACATCCCACTGCTCCCAGATAGCCAATACCCCAGCCTTCGAATGTCCTACATTGTGCAGCATGTCTATCTCTACTCTCTCGCTAAAGTGTCCTAGGCTTCTGGGCTCTACACGGGTCCAGAGCATCATCTCTCCTGTCTTCAGAGGGGACTCCCAAACCCAACATCCAGTCACAGCTCGTGACCAGCCCTTCCTAGCTCCCAACAATCCAACCCAGCCTACCTTTCTGGCCTCTGCTTTTAGCACTGTGTACCTTCTGATCCTGACCCCTGTGCATCCTGATTTCTAAGCCATGTGTTCCCTTGAGTATATTACCTGGACCATTCTTTTCCATGTTGTCGACACTCTTAAGTCCTCCTGAAGGGAGGCAAAGCTGACAGTACCTGAGCTGACAGTTCTCTCTAGAAAGCTCCCTTGTGTTCAGGTTGCTTCTGAAAGTTGTCAGAGCCCCTGCCTTGAGGAATTCTGCATGTTAACAGGTTCCACCGGTACGTGAAACTTTTCAATTTGGTTATATCACAACTATTTTTAAGATTTAAGTTCTAAAAACAAGCAGCCCTAGCCGGGCGTGGTGGCTCACGCTTGTAATCCTAGCACTTTGGGAGGCTGAGACAGGAGAATCGCGAGTTCAAAGCCAACCTCAGCAAAGGCGAGGTGCTAAGCAACTCAGTGAGACCCTGTCTCTACATAAAACACAAAATAGGGCTGGGGATGTGGCCCAGTGGTCGAGTGCCCCTGAGTTCAATCCCCAGTACCAA
>PVHX01022718.1:0-27164 GCA_004024805.1 Geosciurus inauris
CCAAAATTAAAGCTGATAAACTGCTGAGTTATTAAAACTTGAAAAGCAACACGTGCCCAGTGTTTCCTGGTGAAGTTCCAAGAACAGTCCACGACAGGTGGATTTCACCAGGGGCTCTCTCAAAAACTCACCTGCCAAAACTTAAGTAAACATGCACTTGAATCTTCTCTTGCAGGTCACTGTCCTCACCTTCTCACAAAGAAGGAAAGGTAAGCCCTGAATGCCTGAGTACTAAAAAGCAGCCAGAACAGAGCCATCCCTCTGCACACACCTGAGCCAGACCACACGGCCCTGACCCTTGACCTCTGGGAAGACCAAGAGTGGCACCCCAGCTGTTATGCATTGGAATGGACTCCTCACCTTACAGACCAGCCGAACCTCACATTCTTCTGTAACATCCCAGTGCAGATACTCAGCAAAGTGAGGACCTAGGGTGGAAAGAGGGAAAGAGCTTATATCCATGGATAAGTACATATTGTACAGACATTAAATACACTTATGTATGTTGTGAGTTTATAGCTGTGTGTGGATATACACACTACTACTTTTATAAAGCACTTTTGAGCACTATGAAACTGAGGTACTTTTCATGGCTCCAAAGTCGACATGGCTAACAGCTTGACCTAGAGGTTTTGTCATGCGTGTTTGCTTGTGTAGCTTTTAAAATCAAGGATAGATAATGCACGTTTTAAAAAAAACCTCAATCACTTTTATTTAAAATAAGTGCATCAACCTCTTTCATATGAACACATTCCACACACTTGGCTCAGAGGGAGATGGGGATAAAAAGGCCACGGGAGAAGCAGAGCCAGGAAAGGACAGGCCCTGGACCTTGAGGAGCAGGCGTACAAGTCCTTCTGACTGCTGACTGTTCAGAGTTTGCACCAGGTGAGGTGGGACACCCAGTGTGCTCATGCCAGGGGTCACAGAATGGGAGTGCACACACGTGTCTCACGCTGTGTGGAGTTACCAGCATGTGAAGCCAAGGAGTGTTTGGGAAGGACAGCGTGCAGACGAGACCAGTTAGTCAGCAAGGTGGCACAGAGACTGGCCAGATGGACACTTTCCTCCATGAGGGCCATGACAGGAAACAGGAACAAAGAGTCCCGGCCATTTCAAGTTAGAAGAAAACAGTACAGGAAGGGTGCACACAAAGTCAAAGGGCAGAAAAGCATCCAGGTTTTCTCAGCTAAGAAAGGGCATAGCTTTGCCATTGAAAAGGCAGAGTCCTGGCGGGGTGACAAATGCCTAAATCCTAGGTCTCTGTCCATGCTGGGAGTGGGACAGGCAGTTTACCTTGCTTCCTGAGAAACTCTTTCCTTTGAAATTCAGCCTCTTCTAGGACAGTTCTGAAAGCTAAATTCAATATTGAAGAGAAAGATGAAATACATTTGCTTTTCATTAGTCAAAGAATTTGCTTTGAATTACATTTCGCAGACATGTGAAAATATTCACTACGGCATACCATCTCCAATAAGAACCAGGGAAGACTGATTTTTGGCTTTTCCATCCTGAATCTGCACAGTGTAGGTGCCTTCGTTTTCAATGGTGAATCGATCCATCACCATCTCAATGACGCCCGTTGATTTGTCACATTTAATTCTGTGTGTCTGGAAGTAAAGGGAAAGGGAATCACACCGTGGAATCCCTCTGGCTTCCTCTCCCCACTTAACGGTTGCAGTGGCTGTTGTGTCTTCTGGGCTTGTGCTACAGAGTAACACAATGCAATTTCATCAACTAAACCTCTGGGTGGACTGAGGACCAAAGGGCTTGCGTCCTGACAAAGTCAAGTTGCCAGGGCATCCCTGGAAGCACCACTCCCTGCACACTCATGCCCAACAGAAACTCCTCATACCCAAGAATAAGCACCTCTGCAAAACAGTTAAAATCCAACAGAGGAGGAAGAATACGAGCTGATGAAGAAACCCCATGCACAGAGCTGCGATTGTGTGACCCTCAGCACAGTGGTCCTGTGCCCCCAAGGTGCATAGCCACAGCCTCTCCAGTGCTGTGCTCCTCAGCTGAGCACAGATGCAGCACAGCAGGCTTGTGAGCTCGCCACCTGGTATCATTCAGTGCACTCAGGATACAGATACGGGAGGGCCTAGATTCCTCCTTTGCTCTTTGTGGAAGAGCTGGAGGGATGCCTCACCTCACACTTTCCAGCACAGCCTCTCCCCCAGCTCCTGAGCCTCAATGCCCATTTCCCAACACAGCCTGGTGGGCTCCTGCTTCTTCCAGGGAGCCCCACTCCTTGTGACAGTCCCCAGGGGAGACTCTCCAGACACCTCTGGGTGAGGCTGGGTGCCCTCCTGTGGAGTCTCTGCATCCCCCATCCAGTTTCTCCTTGCTGTCTCTTGCTGTCTCACTAGCAATGGGCCCTGGAGAAGCAGGCATGTCTTATCTCTGCAGCCTCTCCCAGCACCCAGCACTGCACCAAGCCAGCAAAAAACACCAGACATAAGCAACACTGTAATGAGGCAGTCGGCCTTCTGCAGAGAGGCAGCTGGCTCTACTCCTCCTGGCCTCATGCAGCTGTGGCCTGACACTGGAGTTTCCTTCAGGGATGTCCTCAGCCCTTGAGCCTTCCCACTCTCTCTCCACTAGTGAGCTCGGCGCTGGCCTCACCCCTGCAGAATGAAGCTGCTCCTTCCATGTGCCCGGCTGTGACCACTGAGCACAGGAACACGAGCCAGGCATGACACTGCCTCAGGGAGATGCGCTCACAGGGAGACAGACAGGTGCAGGCCAGGCTGCACAGAGGGCAACAGGGACAGGAGAGGCACAGCTGTAGGGGAGGGCAGTGGGGCTTCCAGGGAGATCAGGGCGAGTGTCCTGGGCCAGGGTCAACTGGGAGGCTGCCCCAGGACCTCCTTCCTCAATACCTCACTGCCCTTGACGTTTCCCTTCCTTCAACAGCCACCCCACTCCCCAACCACCATCACCACAGCAGCATGCCCTGAGCACACAGCTCACCTGGGCAGCCCCTGGGCAGTGGTGACTTCCAATGCCACCAGCCTACCCACACCTCGCCATGCCCTGAGACTCTGCCCTTTCGCTGTGTGATAAGCCAACAGACACTGGAAGATGTTATGGTGGCTCACGTGCTATGTTTGATTCACCCTTGGGTAACCCAGCATCTGAAATTAAGCAGGGGACGTGCAGGAAGAGCCACATCCAAATGAATGGACAGCTCGTCCCAAATGCAGCAGAAATCTGGGAGAGCCAAGCCTTAAGCAGCAGGGCTTAGGGCACTTCCTGTAAATCACAGCAGGACTGACTCCTCTGCCTTGACCTCCCCATGCCTGGAGTCCTGAGTTAACAACAGGCCATAATTTGTTCAGGATGCTTCCTACAGATCATGGACCTTTCAAATGGAGCCCACCTGGAATGTCACAGACTGCCCAGGCTGGTTCCTGATTTTAGGCACTAAAGTAGGAGGCCGTCAGAAGGAGATGAGCAGAATAAAAACCCAACCACCTACGGTGAGCCCATGCACCTCCCCACCCTCACCCGAGGGTCCCGAGAGGAATCCCCAACGCCTCGCGTGTATCTACCTCCAGCGTCCCTCTTGTTCGTTGAGGTTGTTTCTGTTTTTACATCCAAATGCCAGTGGCACAAAAGACACAAGTAGGATATGAGCAAACCAGCAACTGTGCAAGGTCCGCTTCTGCCGTTCCCTGGGCCACCCGTGTTTGCCTCTCAGCTGCTCTGAGCACTGCCTGACCCCAAGGCCTGTCTTCCAACCACCCCATGATCCAGTGGCATTTCCCAAGACTTCCAAGTGGCATTTCCTCATTTCCCTAGTGCTACTGCATTCCCGGCTCAGGCCAGGTGGCCTGGGTCTTCCCTTAGCCCTGACCCCCCTGACTCTACTCCATAGGCCCACATCAGACGTTCCCTGCTCTTGAAATCTGCCCTAACTTCTTGAGTCTCTCCAAGTCTCTGCTTTTCCTGACAGGATCCACGGTGCTGTCTCGACACATACCTAACTCTGCGAGTCCTTTCCTTCTAACTGAAATCGTGTTTCTTGACTCTCAGAGAGCCTCTGGGAGGGCGTGGCTTGGGTTGCACCTTTCTGCCCCACCATTCTGTTGGCTACAGAAGAAAGCCACCAAGCGGTGAGAAGAACATTCCCTGCGTGAATACCCCAGGCCTCCATGGCCAACTTTAATGCTGCCAATTTCTGAAAACCTGAAAAGTGAAATTCAGGTTTAACGAGAATAAAGCCTGCTCCACCAACCCCCAGGCTTTCATCTTCATGAAACCCAATCACCTTTACAACGAGAAATCCCAGTGTTCAAATACAGCACATCACAGCACGTATGAGAGCACTGACATGTTTTCTTAATGTGACCTGCAAGGGGAACCAGTACAGCCAACATGGTGGGAAGGGGACGGCATGGCCTCACACTGTTCCCAGAGAGCCCCTAAGGAACCGTATGCTTGACAGAAGCACAGCAGCAACACTGTGCCTCAGCCTTGGCGCCGAGGCAGTGCCAAGACCACACCAGAGCAAAAGGACAAGCCCTGCGAGGGGCCCACCGGGCCCTGGAGTCTCCATCTAATTTAAGTACTGACTTGAGTATCAAGAACCAAGTATCAAGTCGATCAGACAAATGCCCTCTCCTTATCTGCTTGACACCCAGCTTGCTTTGGAAATCTGCAAGTGGAGAACACTGGGAACTACTCTCCTGAGCTCTGATAAGCGGGAAGGCAGGATTCTCACCAGCCAGATGCTCAGCAGCACCGTAGTCTTTTCTGCACTGCAGCATCTGGGCAGATTTCAGAAAATAATTGGGCTTCTCACTACTGCCACTGTGCAACAGATGAAGTTCAACGATTTTGCAGGTGCCAAAAACACAAGCTTGTGTGTGACTTTCACAGACATCATCAGTCTTCAGGTATAAAGGCCTCCTATGGGGGCTGGGGGTGGCTCAGTGGCAGAGCGCTTGCCTGGCATGCGTGAGGCACTGGGTTCAATCCTCAGCACCACATATAAATAAATAAAATAAAGGTCCATTGACAACCAAAAATATTTTTAAAAAATAAAAAAACATATAAAGGCCTCCTGTGGATTGCTAATGAAGAAGTGAAACAGTGCCGCCACATTCCCAGGAGTGGCCGTGTAGCCACGACACCGGCTTCTAGAGCCAGTTCTCTACAGCAGGTAGGAAATGTTAATCAAAAGACGTTCTGCAAATGAAGTGCAATCACACTGAATTCCACTTCATTTCATGGCATGATCTCTGCTCACAGAAACGCTTCTCCAGCACCCTGATCGGGCAGCGCCCCCCGCAGATGGTGTCTGTACTGCCGGCTTTTCTGCAGCCCAGAGAATCTACGTGCTGCCTACTGTGCAGGCAACTCTCCACCCTTACCAGTCCTGAAGGATGGTGTGATTCTCTCGGGACAGACTGAACAGATCGTGTGATAAAGAAAAGTACGTGGCCCTCACCCTTGTCAGATTTCTATCTGATGGGCTACAGACAGTTGAGCCCCCTTGGCTCTGCTGAATAGCAGGACTGAAGCTGAGGAGGCTGCTCGGGAGAAGAGAACTGGGCTGCCCATCAGGCCTGGCAACGCCTGCACCTCAGGCACGAGCAGTCATCGGGACTTGGTAGGCCAGCCGAGTACTCGGTGACCCTGCACTCAGTGTCGAGAGGAGGGGTCAGGAGAGCTCACACTGGTGGGACCTGAGAGGCTCCAACCCACCACTGAATGATGCAGACCTCCTCAAATAGGTGGTCCTCTAACTGGGGGCGCTGGTGTGCTGTAGCTGCAAGAGGAAACTGTCTCACAGGACCAACACTTCCCGGAGTACACAGGGGACTCCTAGGAGGGCCTATGATAATGGTGAGATTCACCTCAGCACTTGAAGGTGGAACAGGGGAGGTTTGCAGGGCAGCTTAGTGTGTATTTTCGATATTCTGCTGCTCCCTTGCCAGCTCAGATGTTCGCAGCAGGGCAGCAGTCTGAAAGCCCCAGGGTGCTGCCACATTTCCTTTCCACCTGGTGCCTCCCATGGGAAGCCATCAGGGGTGGGATGCAGGGAGGTACCCCTCAGGATAGAGCACAAAATGCAAGCCCTGCCAGCCATCATCAGGAATGGCTGATTAGTCAAGGACATTTTCCCCCAGGAACTGCATAAAACTGAGAACTCTTCATAAAACTGAGCTCCGAGTCTCCAAAACATAATTTGTCATTTTTGAACTCCAACACGTGTGGGTTTCAGAGGCTGCGGAGTCTCACCCATCCCAGAGCAAGCTCTGCGCACCTTGAGGACCCGCCATCTTCCTTCATCTTCTCAACCTCCTGCCCCGTTTCCACAGCTCGAAAGGAAGGGGAACACACACAGAATGCTGGCCTGAAGCAGCAGGCCTGTCCACCAAACCCACTCCCTCCACGGCTGCAGTCTGCGCCAGGGAACTCACCTCACTGTCAGAGACCTCCCTGTCATTAATAACGAATCGGAAGCTGGCGTCTGGAGATAACTGCTCAGCCTGGAGCCAGAAGCGAACCTGTCCCTTATCGAAAATCTCATAAGCTAATTCTGATTTCAAAGGAATCGCTGCAGAAGAAAAGAAACCTCAGGTCAAAGCCAAGTCCTTGCGAGGAGGACCCGCAGCCTGGCATATGAAAACAGGAGCTCTGGTCAGGAACATGTGGGGATGCGACACCCTGGAAAACGGCACTGAATACTGGAAACCAGAACTTGAAGGTGAGCCTGGGATGAGCCTGCTGCTGCTCTGGGAGCCTCGCAGCCCTTGGGTTCTGGGGGCACCTTCAGGATGCTGTCTGTCACCGCAGCTCCCTGTGCTCCTTCTGTGCTCAGTGCAATTCGGGAACCGAAGACAGCATTTGATAGACACCTTGCTCGTGCCTCTCCACAGTATAAAGAAGCATTTGGTTCGTATCTGTAGTTACAAGCCCATAGGCTGGGGCCTGGGAGACCATCCTGGCCCTGGGGATTGACCCAGGGTTTACACATGTGCACGCAGGGCAGGCAGATTACTTACTGGGATTCTTTATCTCATTGCTCAGCGCCATCAAACGCTCAAGCTCTAAAATGAAGAAAACACATTTTAATTGATTTTGACCTGTGCATTCAAAAGTCTGTAAACAACAGATAAACAAGAGCAGAGACCCTGCATCTCCAAGATTTACTTTGAGGACGTGGAAGAAATGTGAACTAAAATTGAGCAGGATGGATGGCTGTGCCTTCACTACCTCAGCAGCGGCTGCAGCCGGGGGCCCTCCCCATCTAGAGAACCCACCTGCTGAGGGCAGCAGAGGGCAAGGCAGATCCACATCTCAGGCGTGAAGGGCTTGGTGGGCAGGCAGCTCCTGGGGGTCTAGAGGAGCCCTCAGGGAGAAGACAGGGGTCTAACTCCCTGACCTATCCTGAGAGTTCCCTGAACTCTCCCTGACCTATCCTGGCTGAGGATGTGCTGTTTCCTCCCCTTCCAAAACTTCCTTCTTAGATTTTATTAACAAAAATGTATGCATCCCGTCAGCCATCCAGACCTGACTTGGTGCTTTACCACGAGTACAGGGGAACAGACAGACATGGTGCTCTGAGGAAGCCCCGAGCAGGGTTGGAGTCCCCAGCGCACTGAGCCATTTCTCTATTCCTTCCACTTCCTTCCTTCCTAAAATTAGGATTCAGAAATAAGATGGTGGCCACAAATGTATGAGCACATTTATTTGAAGCGGAAAATGCAACCAGACTTTTCCTGACCAAGAGCAAACTCAATCTGGCGACTAATTTGACTGTAAGGACTGACTTTCCCAGTTAGATTCTCTGGGAGAATGTTCATAGACTGAATGCGGTATACCTGCAACTCCAAGGTCTTGCCTCAAATACAGTCGGAGTCTATTTATAATATAAAACAAGGTGGGAATTTCATCCTTTGCTATGATTTAAAATTAAAATGAAAAATGTCATATGAAAATTTACAAATGCAGAGGAATACGTTCACTTTTCAGAATAGTTTAAAGGTGTTTTCTGCATACAGAATTGTTTGAGCCAGAAGGCAGTGTGGAAAGGCCCTGCCTGTCCATGTGCAGCACACTGAGGACCCTGGAGGAGCCAGAACCCCCTCTCCCATGGCTCTCATCTGCATTGGCTCAGCTGCCCAAGTTCTCCTGGATTCAACCAGTGCAGAGCCAGACCTGGCATGTCTCCGGCTGCCTCCCCTAGGCACTTCCCTGTCCTCCCTACCCATGGCTTGAATGTGCCCCTAATGTTCACATGCTGGGGACTTATTCCCACCACAGTGGTATTCAGAGGTGGGACTGGATTCAAGCCATGTTCCCAGGGCTGGGCTTGATACCAGATGGGGCTGAATTAAGGAGGAGCCGGGCTTCCCAGGTGATGCCTTCCACTAGGGCATGAGGAACAAGAAGGTCCTCACAGACACAGCCCCCTGATCTTGGGTTTCCAATCTCCAGAACCATGAGCAAAATAAGACTCTATTCACTACAAATCACCCAGTCTGTGGTGTTCTGTTTCAACCAGGAAGCCGTTGATAACTCCAGGACTCGCTTATGTGCCTCACAGTGCCCAGGGAGTCTCACCATAACCAGAACCAGGCTACGCCACCTTAGACTAAAGGCCCTCAGAGATCCCGTGATGCTGCTCTGGGTACTGCAGAGCTCCCTCCCCATTGCTGGCTCTCCACTCCAAAATGCTCAGGGCTGACTGGAGCTGCTGAGCAGGGGAGGGGAAGGCTGGACGTTCCCCAACCCCTGCTGTGGAGCTGGAGATAAATAACTAACCCGCTGCCTGGGCCACACCGGGCAGACTTCTCTCCTGCCCCCAGCCATCCTCCATTGTCTGCACTCGCCAAGAACAAGTGTGAAATATGAGCCCCTTGGCTATGTGCTGCAGAGAGCACCCACCTTGGATTTGCTCAATTTTAAATTTTGACTCATTTGAATATTCCCCCTTTCTGCCTCCAACAAACATCCTTTTTCTAGTCAAATAGGTGGATATAGAAGTCTATATCAGAATCAATCTCTGAAAGCATGAAAAACAAAACAAAATCAGTAAGCCTGCGTCATTTAGATATTACCTTCCTCATCCATAACGAAACTGGAGGACACCCCATCCGTGTCACTCACAGACACAGAATAGGTCCCAACGTCCACTTTATCTGGGTTCTTAAAGTACAGCTTCGAGCTGGAAATGGAGACAGAGCTGAGTGTGAGCTCCTGTTGCTGTCTGCAGGATTTCCAGGGCTTCACAGCGCCCAGCTTCCTGGGGGACTTACTGATCGCCCTCTGTGTGCACGCGGAACCTCTCCTCATCGGCAATCTCCTCGTAGGACTTGCACCAGGTGAACTGAGAGGCGTCCGTCATTTCCTGGCAGTCAAAGCTCAGGTAGATGTTGCCTTCCTCGTCCACGCCAGCACTGATTTCCTTCGTGCCTGCAGAGCAAGGAGTGATTAAGCCTGGCAACAAGCGTCCTGTCTTTAGAGGAGGGTGACACAGGTGAAGAGCTTATCTTACATCGAATCAGCAGTTTCACTTAACGTCCACCAGGACTGACCCTGAGAGCCACTCAGTGACCCTGCCACTCAGAGAGCCCTGGACTGACATGGTCTAGCTGCTGTGCTGCTTTCAGGTCACTCCATTTCTGTCCACTTCCTCTCCTGTGTCCAGTACTATCCAGAAGGCCACGGGCTGCCTCTCAGGCCTAATCCCTTTCTCCCTGAGGCCAAACCTGATTGATTTCACCCACGCAGGTCTCCTTCTCCACCTGGTTATCTTGGTTTTGGGGAGTGCTGTTTGTTTGCTGTGTTTTGGCCTAGGTAGACTCATGGCCAACATGTGCCAACCAGAATCCAGCTCTTAGAAATTGGGACGGGATGCCTGGCACAGTGGCCCACACCTATAATCCCAGTGGTTTGGGAGGCTGAGGCAGGAGGATGGTGAGTTCAAAGCCAGCCTCAGCAATTCAGTGAGGCCCTATGCAATTCAGTGAGACCCTATCTCTAAGTAAAATACTAAAAGGGATGGGGATGTGGCTCAATGATTAAGCGCCCCTGGGTTCAATCCCTGGTAAGAAAGAAGGAAGGAAGGAGAGAAGGAAGGAAGGGAGGGAGAAAGGGAAGGAGTGAGGGAGGAAGGGAAAGGAGAGGAGAGGAGAGGAAAGGAGAGGAGAGAAACCAGATGGGAGGGACACAGCTCGGCCTCTGTGGGTGAGCAGAACTGAGGCCACATGATATAGATGATCTCAAGCTTCGAGGGGAGTGGAAAGCAACAAAGCAGACAGCAGAACTAAATGAGCAAATGTCCACAGGAGAGTGAAGGCCTCAGGAGACACAGCAGGGTCTCTGCCAGTGGCTCCATAACCTCCCACAATACAGGCCACACACCTATACCTCGGATCCCAGGAGCTATCCTGCCCTCTGGGGTTTCTTTTCTACAACTCCTGGGGGTTTTAACTCATCGCAACCAAGAAAATTTCAAACGGCTTTATAAACTTCTGATCAAAACTCAGCAGCTGTACAAAAAGCCACCCTCCTTCCTAAAAGGCATGATGACCAAATGCACTGTTCTGCTGCCCTGGGTCTCAGAGCACAAGCAGAGGTGGAGTGCAACTTTATTTCATTTGCTAATGCCAATCTGCCTAAAAACACAGGGGACACCCTTTCCTTCATCGCAACACACATCCGTGCATACCCCCCCCAACAATGCACATGCCCCCGTTACTGCTGCTTGGCAATCTCGGCACTTCTCACCTGGCCTGGCCTCCACCAGCACCGGCTCTGATGTGTCTGAGGGCTTCCCTGGCCCACTGGCATTCACTGCCCGCACTCGGAACACGTACGTCCTACCTTGCTGCAGGTCACAGACCTTGAGAGGACAGAGGAAGCATCAAGTGCAGGCAGAAAACACAAGAATTTGCCATTGTTCATGTTTTAAAATGAACACACCTTCCTTCCTTTAAAATGTGTTTTTCTGGTCGGAAAAGCTGTACTGATTGAGCTAGAGCAGCAGAGAGGGAAAGAGATTCACACCCAGACACAGTCTCGCTTCAGGAAGAAACGCATTAGGGTATCTGTCATTCTCTTCTGCACATTTTAAAGCAGAAATAAATCATATTGGATAGATTTCTACCTGCTGTTCATGTTTAACAAAATTCTATGGGACTCAATATTATTTTAAATGTGATCTGTGACTGCAAAATGATCACGTGGACACATCAGAATTAAGCCAGTGTCTTCTCACGCACAGACATGCGTGCCATCGTGGGTAGAGAGCAGGATTCTCAGAAGCTCATTTCTTCATTCACAAGAAGCTGCTTCCAAGGGAGCAGTGGTTCTGCAGAGGGCAACGTGGGTGAACAGCCAGTGCTGAGGCAGACGTGGCACCTGCGTCCAGCCACACCCAGAACGTGGGTGAGCAGCCAGTGCCAAGGCAGACGTGGCACCTGCATCCAGCCACACCCAGGCCCACAACCAGGAGGAGCCTGCTGGGGAAGGGCACTGGCAAGCCTGCAGGACTGGGGACAGTTGTCACGACCACCCCAGGGACATATGTCCCAACCGCTAGAACAGAAATGTTCAGAGAGAGGGCAGAGCCACCTGCATCGTGTGTGTGCTCACGTTTATCAAATGACTTCTATCAGTGTCACTTGAGCTATGTGAAGTGCTGTGGGGTGGAAGGGTCATGGCGCAGCATGAGGTTCACCACCTGCCAAGGGCTCCCGGGTGCAGGATGTCGACGCTGACTGTGAGCAGTGCTGCACACTGTTAGACTTCAGCATGGTCAGGGAGAGTGCAGGTCACACAGTCCCTGCCAGCCACCTCCCAGGCACTTCCCGCCCCAGCTAGACGCTCTCGTACTCACTGTGAAGACCCCAGAAGTGAATGTCCCTCTCCACACTCTAGGAGGGTCACACCCAAGACACCCAAACAAGTTCCCCAGGGGCTTGAGCAAGAACACCTTCAGGTAAAAGGAAACAATGAATGACTCACCTTCAAATAACGATTTGGAGTTGCCGCCTCATTCACCGTCTTCCATTCTCCAGAATCTTCTTCCTTAAAATCCACAAAGTACCCAGACACAGGACTGCTGCCCGCATACACTGGGGCCTTCCACAGCATGACCAGTGATGTGTCCCGGACCTCACAGAATGTCAAGTCATAGGCAGGACCTGCAAAGCCAAATTGGATCTGTGCTTGGCCAGCTCAGCACACCCTGACCAGAGCACAGGAACCTGGTGCAGGCAGAGGCCCCAGGACATCACCATGTCCTCCTCGTCACATTCAGGCCTTGCTCTTTCTGGAGGTCTGTCCTGATGCTGGGGCTGGGGGAACCCAGCTCTGTCCTGCAGCATCCCTCAGCCTCAGGGTGTTAGTGGGTATGTGCAACCACAGGCCCTTGGTGCTCTCCTGGCCAGCAGGTGGTATCAGAGAGAGGAGGTGCAGAAATGGGAAGGGGCATACTGCAGCCACTGGCATGGAAACTTCTGGCTAGCTGGCACATGGCCCCCGCTCTGCTCTCTACAACACCATGTAAGTCTAAAGCTGCCTGCTGCTGATTCCCAGCTCCAGACGAGCTGTGGACAGGAAGGAGAAAGCTGCCCAGCAGGCTCCATCGTTTTTATTGTTGTTGTTGTTGGTACTGGGGATTGAACTCAGGGGCACTCAACCACTGAGCCACATCCCCAGCCCTATTTTGTGTTTTATGTAGAGACAGGGTCTCACTGAGTTGCTTAGCGCCTCGCCCTTGCTGAGGCTGGCTTTGAACTTATGATCCTCCTGTCCCAGCCTCCCAAAGTGCTGGGATTACAGGCATGCGCCACCATGCTCAGCCAGGCTCCATCTTAATTAGATCACATGGGGTCCTGTGCATGCTGCTAAGCCAGTCTGCAAGGAGCCCCCACGAAGGCCCTGGAAAGAACAGGGTCTTTTCCTGTGGACTTCCCTCAGGGTCCAAAGCTACCTTCATCAGAACAAGTAGGAAAGAAGGAAGGAGGGAAGGAGGGGAGGGAGATGAGAGGGAGAGAGGAAAGGGAAAGGAAGGGCTTCCCTCCTGCTGCCCTCTTCTGCCCTGGGCTCCTCTCTGCTGTCAGGGAGCAGGTGGCTGGAGCCACACCCTGGCCACATGGACTCTGGAACGTTGCCATTCATTCAGCAGCCTGGCTGAGCCATCCCCTCCCTCCTGCTGTGTCAGGCCCTCCGCTGCCCACCACCTGCTCCTGAACACCCTCCCTGGCCTGTGGCACTGTGGCCACACAGATGCCCCAGGCTGGCACTGTGGCTTCTGCCATCGTCTCTGTCTGCTCAAGGGGAGGCAGGCATCCACCAGAGTTTCTGGCCACATCCCACCCTGGAAAGCCCTTCTGGCCAGCCCAGAGGGTGTGTTCAGGGACATGGCTCACCAGGTTCTGGTGCTGTCCACGCCTCACACTTGAAGAGCTCACTGGGGTCCGATGGCTGTCCGATCCCTGCCAGGTTGACAGCAGCAATTTTGAACTCATATAAGGAGCCTTCCACCAAGCCCTCCACCTGCGTAGATTTTGCATCAATTACTACAGGAAATACCATGCATCCTAGTCAACAAGCGATCATGGTGGTTTTCAAATGAAGTCCCCCTGGAAGGGCCCTTAGGGCAAATTAGACTCAATCACTTGAAGAAGGTTGTGACCAACTTGTAACTGCAAGCTGCAGCCACAGGTCAAACTCACTCGTCCCCTGTCACTGCCACAGGGGTGACAGGCCGTGCCCTCGGGTGGTGAGGAAGCCGAGGCTCAGGGCAGGTTCCACAAAGAGCACCCACAGGTGGGCAGAGGTGGGGGGCCCCCAAACCCTGCTGGTCCTTGCAGACCCCAGACTAGTCCTGGCATTGGATGGACAGAGCTGCAGAGCCAGCAGGAAGCCCATCTCAGGCCTGGTGAGTGCCAGGGGCAGCCCCGCTACCTGCCCCACCTGGCCACCTGCCCCGCAAGGTGAGGGGCTCACTGGCAGTCCTAGGGCATAAAAATCCATGTCCACTTGGGGCCTGCAGAACTCTGCCCACTGTGGGTGGGGCCCTGGGGGAGGTCTCAGCCAGAACACAGGCTTTGCCCAGCAGGTGATAGAACATGAGCCGCATCCACACGTGCTCTCTGGAAAACAGTTCCCAGAACAAGATGTAGGCAGGTAAACTGCCTGGCTCCCTGGAAAGCAGAGTCCACCCTCATTTAGGCTACCTACACCCAGAAAAGAGGGTGGTATTTTTCTCAGGAACAGGGGACCCAACAGAGAAAATCTAGAGGGTGGGGCTGGGGACATGGCTCTGTGGATAGAGAGCTTGCCGCGCATGCACAAGGCCCTGGGTTCAATCCCCAGCACCATAAAAAAAAAAAAAAAAAACAGAAACAAAGGTTTTGGCTGAGCACAGCAAACATAAATAGGGTCACATCAAACCTGGATTTCAGTCACAGATGTCATGACATGCCACATACATAAGTATATACCATAAGGTAAAACACCACAAAGCAGAATTTTCTGTAAGACAGAGGGTACAGTTGGCCCCCAAAGCCCTGTCTCCCAGTGTATGTGGCCCCGGTGAGATGCGTCATTCCAAGAAGGTAATGAGAGCTCTAGTCACTTGTCCCACAACCACGAGAAGCCAAAGGCTCCACCTCCAGGCAAGAGGAGTCCACAGGGACTGCCTGGGTTTGCCTGTGGATTTGGCTGTGGCCCCCCTCTCTCACTCTCTTCACTGGGGCACAACATTCACTGTGGCAAGGGACTCGACATGGGATTTCTTAGGAAAAGGATGTAGCACACCAACTGCGCCAGGCACTGGGCTCTGCACCAAGACTGAAGAGTTGAGAATGCACCTGCCTTCCAGGCACTGGGGGCTCAACAAAGGACCAGGGCTGGTCATCCACGGGTTGCAGAGCCACTCAATCACTACCTCTGCTCCTTCACTTCTCAGAAAAAAATAAATGTTGCCTAAGATCTTTCTAGATCCAGAACTCCATGGTCTCATGATGCTAGGATTCTTTACCTTCAGTTTTTTCCTTATCAAACTACCTGAGGTTGTCAAGCTCTGCAACAGTGAATGAAAGAGTCTGCCAGAGTGCCAACATCACCCAGGCCAGAAGAAAAGGGAAAACCCACCGTTAAGATCCTCTGCTGCACAGGAGAAGAGTTGACCTCATGCCAGTTCTTGTGGTGAGCTTCACGCTTGTCCACGTAATAACCCAGGATGGCTGAGCCGCCGCTGAACTTGGGCACCTTCCAGCCCAGAGTCATGGTGTGGCCATCACAGTTCAGAAGTGTGATCCCATACGGGTGGGATGGGACGGCTGCAGGAAAGCACAGTGTACACAGGAGCAGCCTGGGCTCCGCACCCTCATCTCACCCCATGGGTGTGGGGCAGGGATAGTCCTATGCCGCTCCAGATCCCCCACCTGCCTTTGAGCACTGGTCCTTTAAATGTGATGAGTAGATGAGTAGACAGTTTTTCTCAATGAACACTGCTGCTCTTTCTAAATGCATCTACCAGTGTTTGCATGATACAGGTACCAACCTTATTCTATCTGGTCTGGACAGTAGAGACCACAAGTTCCCTTCTCAGCCCATTAAGGAAAACTCAGAAGGAGCTTTCTCATGTACACTGGGGAAGAGCAACCGTGGGGTATGGCCCTAGGGGACCAGCATTGATCCCAGTGCCTTTTGGTCTCTTGCTGTTGTGGAGGCTTCAATCAATACAAGTGCTCATGAGCATGTGTTTCCCACATCAGGAAAGGGCCATCTCATCCTAGAAGGTCAGCAAGAATTCGACAGCTTCCCTGGGTGAGCAACCTGGAGCCTCAACCCCCAGAGCCTCAACCTCTCACCTTTCCTGAGGGAGAGGTGACAGGAAATAAGCCATCCCATTGCTCAATGAGAGCCATGGCTCACACTCCCTAGGGATGAGGTAAGAAGCAAACGGGAGTGCTCGGAAGTTCCTCCTGGAAAAGCTAGGCTTACACCAGGACCTTGAGCAAAGTGTGGCTGACTCTCGCCATGGAGCCCATCTGCACATGGTCAGATCTGATGTTCCTTGGAAATCCCAGGAGGGAAATCTTAACTTCCAAAAAAATTTGTAAATTTAATTGAAGATGCAAAACAATAAAACAGCCAAACCTTTCTCTCAGAAGTGAAAAGAAAATATTTGATTCAAAATACGTGATGTGTGACATTTGTGTTTCGTTGCTAAATGCATCCAGAGATATAGTGTGTCTGACAGGAAAGATCTACAGCAGCAATTACAAAACACTGAACTTACAGATCAGCTTTTCCTGGGATGGCATCAAGAGCTCTCATCTGAATAGTCCCATTTAATCAAAGTAATACACATTTTTAAACATCACTATTGGTGAATAACGTCACAAAGTGACGTAAACATGAAGTTTTCTGAAATGACTGGCTAAAGTTCCTTGAACTCATAATAGCTGAAAGGCCAGGTACATTGGTGCACAACTGTAATCCCAGTGGATCAGGAGGCTGAGGCAGGAGGGTTTCAGGTTCAAAGCCAACCTCAGCAACTTAACAAGGCCCTGGCTCAAAATAAAATATGAAAAGAGCTGAGGACATGGCTTAGTTGGTTAAGCTCCCCTGGGTTCAGTTTCTGATACCAAAATAATCAATAAAATAATAGCTGAAGGCCACTGGTAGTTCTGTTTCCACACACACCTTGAAAAGAGAAAGTCTTGCCCTGCGGCCTTTCGGTGTAAGTGCAGTGTTGGGAATCAAGCCTGGCCTGCAATGGTGTCTCCGTTTCCACTGATGTTTTAGGGGCACACGCTACCTCCCACACTGGCATTTCCACACAAGCGGCCAGCTGCCCAGAGGCTTCGGCAGAACACATGTGCCCCTCTGGCCAGCCTCCACCCCTTTCCTCAGCTCGCTCTGCAGTGGCATCCCTAGCACATATCCATGGAGAACTCACGGCACCCTCCAGGACCACCCACAAGTTACGCACTGAGAGCTGCCTGGACCTTGATGACGTCGGACTCCTGGGAGTTCTCGCTCATGCCCACGGCGTTGACAGCTTTAACACGGAAGATGTACTGCTCGCCTGTGGTCAAGCCATGCACCACGAACCTGAGGAAAAGGAATCGGGCCATGGCACAGGCTCATTTAGGTTCTTCTCCCATAGCAGACTCATCTTCAGCTCTTCACACAGAATTCTCCCTTGGACCAAGACCAGGTTGACTTTCCCACAAGTGCACCACACACCACATCCACCTTCAAACTCGGTTAACTGATTCAACATTTGGCATCATGACATCCAGACACACCAGGAGCAGGCCACACTTGTGTCAAAGTCACTAATTCTGAGCCTCTGCTTTCACTTTTGCATTTTCTGAGTCTTGTCCAGATCAAAGACCTTTTGAAAGTAATGCCCAGCTCCTGGCATTCAGGAATAACATGCATCTAGAACTGAAAGAGAAGCAACCCAATTGCAGACAGGAGAAGCTGGACACCACCTTGACCCTTGGTGGATGGTGCATCCTCAACCAGACCCTGCCCCGCAGGGCTCTGTGCTCCCATCTGTAGAGCAGGTGCCATGAGACCTGCTCACAGCGGTGTTGTGAGCTCTAGAGGGGGAACTCTGAGCGAGCACATAGCTGGCTGCCCTGCACGTGACGAGCACTCGGTGAATCCCTGCAACTGCTGCTTAGCCTAGGCAGTGGACATTTGTGCCAGCTTGCACCTTGCATGAGAATACTGCTAATGCTCTTATTCTGTTGGGTCTTTCTCCATTTGTGGCCAAGGACTGTTAGACCATCCAGCTTTGTTCTCCTCAATTACCTCTCTCCTTTACTCAACACAGCTTTTTATAGTGTGCTTTTTAAAAAGATTTTTAAATGAAAACTGACACCCCATCCTTACTAACCACCCACACGGTGATTCTTCAGCTGCCTATATTTTCCCACACAGATGCCCACCTGGAGCCCTCCCTGCACTTGGCATGACCCAGGAGTAGATGAGTTCCAGGAGTCAAGGTGGCAGCTTCTGCCCTGCACTGCCCACCAGACTGGCATGGCCTCCCCGCTTGTCCTAGTCGGGGCTGAGGGCAGCGCTGCCCATCATGTGAGCAAAGCAGGGCTGCCTGAGGTTTGCATGCAGAGAAGCCATAGCAGAGTCCAGAAATAAGCACCACTGCAAGTGTAGCTGTCATTGCACACCATGGACGTGGACCAAGTTATCACACTGCACCTCAAAACTTGGTACAATTAAAATAATTGAAAAAAGTTCAAAATATCAATATGGAAAAATAAAGCTACCTGCACATCATAGTTACCACCTTCACCCTCCTACGTACAACAAAGCCCTACATGCCAGCAACATGAGAGCACAGACTGGGGCAGTCTGTTTGGTGAACAGACATCATCTCAGTGGAGACCGGCTGGTGCAGTGACCAGCTTGCCAGTGTGGGCGGTGCTTTAAAGCTACCTGCCCCTTTCTGTGACTAGCCTAACAGCATGTCTAAGGGGTGTCATGGCAAGGCCACTGCTCTGTCCTGCTCTGGGAGCTGGAGTGTGTGCTCCGCCTCGCCCTGAGGCAGCATGTCACTCAGGGGCAGCAGGTGAGGCACCTGTTGTAGCCGATGGGCTTGTGGTTGCAGGGCTCCCACAGGTTGGTCCCCGCCACGCAGCAGTCCACGTAGTAGCCCAGCAAGGCCTCCTCGTGCTTTGGCCTGTCCCACTGCACCACAACAGACGTCTTGGTGTTCCGGGAAGCCAGGACCCGGCCAGGGGCAGAAGGGACCACTGCAGGGGAGACAGAGGGTCAGGACACAGGCCAGAGCTGGGAGCTGCAGCAGAGAGCTGTGCTTCACAGGGAGTGGGAAGTAGGGGGGTCACGGATGAAGTGCGCACAGGGAGCGAGGAGACGGGGCTGCAGGGCTCGCCTGCCTCTTCCCACCTCCCACGTGACCCCCCAAAAGGAACTGTCACCACAAGTCCATAGAAAGATCCAGCACAGGAAAGATGTGCCTGGCTGAGCAACACCTGCTGTCCAAATGCAGATGACGCCAGCTAAGCAAAGGGGACGCACTATGGAGTGTGGGAAGGGCCTCTGGAAGGGCCCGGATCAAATCGCACTCTGACACCCTAGTCTTCTCGCCTCCCGCCAGGCCCCAGTGGGCTGTGGCCCTGAGAGCTTCAGCTCCTGTGTCCCCAGCATCCCTAGAGCCAGCTGCCTCACCGCTCAGCCACACGCCCCCACGTTTGCTACTTACTGTCACTTTCTACGTGTGCAATAAGCAGAACAATAAGTGAAACAGGGCTGGGCCTCTTCTGCGAGGTGGCGGGATGTGAGGCCTGTGGACCTGGACTTGAGCCCTAGGAGCCTGAGTGACTGAACCAGGACCATCCAAGACCCAGAGGCAGACGCGACCTCACTCCCCACACCAGCCTCACCACCCTGTTCATCTAGATATCTGCCTTCCCATGAAATATGGCTTGGAGGGAGGGGGAGGAGACACCAGTGGGCCCGAGTGAGAATCCTGAACTGACACTCTAGTGGGTGCCCAGGGTCAGGAGAACTCCTGCTAGCTGCTGGGCTTCAGAGTGGACTGTGAGTCAGATGTCCCAAGGTTCATATTTGAAAGCTTCCAAGAGGGTCTTTCAGCCACACAGGCAAAAGGCTGAACCACGCTTAGGGCTGGACCCTGGCCTGAACCAACTCCTCATCAACTCCTTTGTTGATTTCATGAAAAGAAGACAGAACTTTGGAGGACTGTGGAGGACTGACCAGAACCTGGTGAGAACACTCCCCCACTGGTAAAACGGGACTTCACACTGACCTGCCCTATGTGCACACAACACTAGGGACTTCTTCCACCCACTGGTCCCCAAGACCACCTTACTGCTGGCCTGTCCTCTTGCCTGGCTGCTTGCCATGACCACTTACCAATGGTATCCTGTGCCTGGATGGGGGGCGTTATTTCCGATGGATCACTCAGGCCATGTTTATTGGCTGACAAAACGCGGAACACATATGACTTCCCCTCTGCAAGATCAAAGACGGCGTATCGAGGGGACCTCACAGCTGTCTGGGCATTGACGCGCTGCCAGCTGCCACTCCCGACCACAGACTGCAGAGGAAAGAGCCGAGGTAAACCAAAGATCCCAGAAGGCAAAGGAAGACAGCATCCAGCTGCCACAGCACGGCCGAGTAAATGGCAAGACACCCCTGTCCTGCACAAAGGACACAGGAGCCTCTGTCCCACAGGAAGGACAATAGGACTCCTTTGCTGAATTATACACCAAGTGATGCTAATTTGGAGACGTGGGTAAGAAATTGCCCAGGTTGGAAATTTTATTAATAAAAATTTTTCTGTTAAAGTGAAGGAACTTTAGGAGCATAAAGGAATCAATACACGGGTTGCAATTTTCATAAAAAGGAAAGGTCTGTAAATAAAGATAAGTTAGGAGAATATCCACAGAATTCCACTGTCACATGGTGGCTCACACTGCAGCTAAAATTCTTACCATGATACAGCTATCTAGAGAGTGATGATGTGACTGGTCTGTGACCCAGAGCTGCAGACGCCGTGAGGTATCTGTGGACTAAAGAGCCTGTGGCTACATGCACAGTGATGGGAAAATCTCTAAGCAATGACAGCATCGTGACATCTTGCTAACTATAACACAAGACACATATGTGTGACATGCCACAGGTGGGAGGCCTGTGAGGTAGGCTGCAAACATGGACCCTCGTGTTGACACCACTATTCATCTCTTGGAAGCATGGGTGAGTTGAACTTCATCCAGTAGCTTCCCTGGAGTCTCCACATTTGCTATACTGCATAGTTAACATGTATCCTTGATAATGTTTCATGATTTTTCCCTCCAGATATAAACCCACTTTCTGAAGGTAGGTTGTATGGGGGATGTGGGGTGCATTCGGGCTGCTGAAGCCTGCAGGAAGAGAGACGTATTTGGGGTTGCAGCCGCAGCTCTAGGAATGAGATTCACGTGTAAAGGGGAAATTGTCACTCATTTTGGCAGAAGTAAAAAGTCATTTTTTAAAAATCTTGCAGTACTGAGGATGGAACTGAGGATGGAACCCAGGGATGCTCTACCAGCCCCTTTTATTTTGAGACAGGGTCTTACTAAATTGCACAGGCTAGCCTTGAACCTGCACTCTTCCTGCCTCAGCAGGATCTCAAGTCACCGAGACCACAGGTGTGTACTGCCACACCTGGCACGAAGTTCCTTTTCAGAAGTTTTTGTGGACCAGCTGCTTGAGGGAGGGCCCAGTGGTGTCCCAGAACTGCCCCCTGGTGGCTCTGGCTAGACAGGGGAAGAAGCCACGGAGGATGTACCTGCAGTACTTCCTGTGAGAGGAGGTGAGCCCCGACGGAGAGCCCGGGAGCTTCCACACCCATCACGCCTACATCTGCACATCCTTGCCTCTGGCAGCAAGTACCAAGGCCCCAACTCCCCAGGCCAAAGGTGGGCCCTCCTCCTACAATGTGTCCCCAATACTTGGCACCACTGGCAGTAGGAGGCAGGGCAGTGCAGGGTGCCAGTGGGCCGCCAGGTGTGCCTCTGTGGTGCCAACAGCACATGCTCATGCAGAACAAGAACACTGCCCAGGTGACTGGCGTGGTGGTGAAGGGGGCCAGGGGCCGCCAGGCACTGAGTCTGACGCCACGCTCTTCTCCACTCTGCCTCCTCATGAGCTGTGTGGTGTGGCGCATGCCCACGCCTAGAGTCATGCCCACACCGCCGTGCGCTCCACGCCCTGCGCTCCACGTTGCATTGTGAGGCGAATTCGGTATCACAGAACCTCAGCTGCAGGGTCTGCAGGACTTTGCAGCATTGTTCCACCATTGCCCCCAACCCAGCAGTGGGTCTCCAAGCCAGTCGAGTGCACGCCTGCATTTCCAATGCAACCCAACAGGCTAAATGAAACAAGAGGAGGCGTGTGTGCGTGTGGGCGGCACCGTGTGGGCATCCTGGGCTGCGGTGCCGATGTCCTCTGCACTTCTCTATGTGTGCCCTGGTCATCAAAGCCTCAGGCACTGGCCTGACCCTTAGCCTAAGCCTGCTCCACCAGGTGGTTCCCTCTATAAGACCACCACCCAGTGGCCTCTCAGCTGGTGCACACGCCCTGAGCAGGGCAATCTGCTTTCTCAGGACCTGCAGCACTGGGGGCTAGAGAAGCAATGCAGATCCCTCAGGCTCAGCTGGACACAGAAACCAGAGAGGACAGCAGCAGTTCTGCTTGCACTGTGTGGCAAAGCCTAGCTAGGACTCCTTCCTTTGAGCCAGTTCCCACTCCTGGGCACTGCCCACGGTCACAACCCTACCCCGCCATTAGCCCTATGAGTGTCTGTAGAGACCAAAGGATCCCAGCCCCTCTGTCAAGCACAGCAAAGGGACAGCATGAGGTCTGCTGGGCCAGGAGTCCAATCAGATTACCTTCTCAATGAAATACATCAAGGGCTCCTTGCCACGGGGAGCGGGCGGGTCCCAGCTGAGGACCACGTAAGTTCTGCTGACCTCCGAGGCATGCACGTTGGAGGGCGGGCCTGGGATCTGAACGTCACCTACACGAGAAATGAACTACATGAGCTGTATGAACACCAACCCAGGCTTCCCCGGGCACTGCCCCTGCCAGAGCCATGCTGGGCTCCACCGCCACTCAGGAAGGCCCACAAACCCAGGGCTGTTTTCAGAGCCAGAGCATAATGCCCCATTAGAGACAGTCCAGCTATTTTTGTTTCTAATATAAGCCAGTTTACAAGAGTATCATCCAAAAGTCTTCTTTCTGCCAGAAGGGGAAAGAATTTGCCCAGAAGAAATCAGTGTTTTCCCAGCACGAAGCTCTCACTGCGCTGGGAATGTGTGCAGGAGTGTCAGCAATCTGCATCTGCACCAGGCAGCCCATGGGCACCGTGCTGGAACTAACGACCCTCCCTGGCTGCTTTCTTCACCATGTGCCCTCAAAGCACTTGAATCAGTCAGCTCCTAATGCACCTGCCTCTTCCTCTCCCCCAGGGTCTGTGCACACTTGCAAGTACCATGAGCTACGGCTCTGTGCTTGAGCTTCTGCAGTGACATTAACAAGCAGATAACCAGGAGAGAATATTTCCAACCAGAGATATCTGGCATGCCTCTCTTCTGATTTCACCTTTTTAAAAATAAGGCGAGGTGTTAGAGATCTTTTATGGGAGATTCTTGAAGGGTGAAGGCTTTCCAGACTTGTGGCCCCTTTAATTGTGAAATGAAATCTTATAAGCTTCCAGTTAGATTAGCACATAATTAGAATGGCTGAACTGCCCCCAGGACCTCTCTGTGCCCTTCACAATATCTGATTGCTCCCCTGGGACCCGGCTGCAGGCAAGGAATTGAACACCCACATGGAAACAGCACAAAACAAGATTGGGTTTCAGTGCAGTGCAGCACAGCGAGCACGGTGCACTTTAGACGGAGTGCGGGTCTCATCTAGGATCATCCTGGTGAGTGGGTTGAATTTCAAATAGGAGTCAGCATGTCCCAGGAAAGTGCAGTGGCACAGGCAAAGGAGTAGGGGACAGCCCAGGGCCTGGCTGGCCTCCCTCAACCCACATGTTGTCCACACCCAGAGATCCCAGCAAAGACACTAGAGGGGGACACAGGAAACCAACTCCGAGCTCCCAAAGCTGAATCTTGGGAGACTCAGCAGCTCCCAAGGACAGAGGGCAAGACAAAGCCAGCGAGCAGTTGAGAGCGCAGGGGCGGGGTCTGGGCCCAGAGGAAGGAGAATAAGAAATGACTTACTGGACTCCAAGGCAAGAAAAAAAGAACCCAGTATTTGAGCAGGAAGTCCCCGTGGAGTAAGACTCTTGAGTCAGAGAGCCTTTCTGCCACCTGGGGAGGCGGCAGCAGATGCTCCCAGGAGCCAGCCAGTGCTTGCCCTGGGGCACGCACCACTGTGTGTGTATGGCGGGGGCACCAGCTAGTTAGCGAGGCTGCCCTCAACCTCTGCTTCCTATCAGAAGGTCTCCCTGGAGCCCCATCCAGCAGGCCAGGCCCTATGGATGACGTGGGAGAAGACGGCACTGCTTGGCTGTTTCCATACGCTGGGATCATGCTTTCAGGAGAAAATGGTTTTGCTAACTAAAAAAGAAAAACTATATATACACATATATAAACATATACTTAAACATATATATCACTGTGTGTATATCACTATACATACATGTGCATATACACTACATGTGTGTGCACATATATTACACGTGTGTGTATGCATGTACTTTTCATCCAGGTGTTGCTTAGAAATGCCTCCACAGACATCCTCACAGGCATGGAGCAAGACAACAAAATGCAGAAATGGAGCCCAGATCTTTCCTGACCACACAACACCCTAGCTGAACTGGACTCCAAGCCTGGGTCTTCTGATTCCAAATCCTGAGCTTTGTTCCATCAACCTGAGCACACCATGACCACCCCAGGAGACATCTGTCCATCAACAAAACCTGAGGTTGAACTGGAATCGGTAGAACCCAGGATGCCAGAATTCAAGAGGATGTACAGCCAGGAAGGGCAATGGCAGGACCCAGAGTGAACAGCTGACCAGGCATTTGAGCTTCACACAGACGAGTCCAGGGCAGTTCAACGGACACTTAGATGCTGTCAGTAGAATAAGGACGATCTCATCGCATTCTGCGAGAGCTAGCCGTGGCCCATCCAAAGAGTAGTTGAAAACACACTGGGAAAGCTGGACGACACCAAGGAAGAAGCGTTCACTTTAACCACAGTGCCTGAAGGAAGATTCTGACCAACCAAACACAATGATCAAGGAGACAGAAACAAACCTAAGCTACCAGGTGGCCATTTTCAGCCACCAGAGTGAGTTCTCTAAAATGAATGACTAAAGCAATGTTTAAAAAAAAAATCAGCTATGTGAAGAAAAGACATGAGTAGAAAAAGGAGCTTCCTGGTAGCAAATGCTTGAACCCAGGCGAGTCGGCTTAAACACACTGCAGAGCCTCTTTCTGAGGACCTTTTCATAGGGGAGGCACAGATGTTGAAATAACCAAGGGGAGCAGCACGTGCTCCGCTCTGGTCAGTGCCAGGGCCTTAGTGTGAACTTGGTTTGCTTCAGACCGTGGAGCTGCCTGTTCCCTGTCCTGTGCTGCAAAGCCCCCTTCCCTCTGAGGCTGAATGCGGCCAGTATCAACGTCCCCAGCAGGTCAGCCCTCATCTAAGGGTCCTGGCCTCTGCCTCCCATGGCCAGCTGTGTAAACTCACTCACACCCATGAGTCTGCAGAGGAGGGCAGCCCGGGAGTGCACCCCAGGAGAAGCTGCCCTTGCAGCTTTGCTGCAACCGCACAGGCCTCTGTGAGCTGGCCCCGCCTCGCACACCCCGCCTGCGATCCTGGGATTTCCCAGCACACGAGGTCTACAGGGAAGAGCTTGCTCCACCAAGAGGCATAGCTGGAAAGGTCTCTGCCTTGGAAAGATTTGTCAGCCCGTGTTATTTCCTATCTCCACTGCTCAGCACAAGACAGTGAGGATTTCACCAGATTAGTGACATGTGAAGCAAGTCACACCTTTTCCCTCTGGCTGTTTTCTGTCTGAATTCCTAGGTATCCGCCCTGGGTGGGTAGACTGCATTTCTCCACTGACCACATCTCCCATGGGGTAGAACTGCCCTTCCTCAGGCACATCAGAAACTCTTGTCCTATAAGGCTGGCCTGCAGCAGGGAAATCTCTCCAGTATAACTTGGAGTCATTTCTCCATCAAGCAAGACTCTATGGTCTAGCCATCAAAGTGTCACAGCCGTGTTCCAGATGGCAACACTGCTTGACAAGGCCCAGTGGGCTCATATGGGTATTAGGCTAAAGCGCTTACTCCTTATTTTGTTTTTGCTTGGAATGATTATTGGTGGGATAATAGAGATAATTATACTAATGAATGTTTTCTTGCTAACCCTGAAGAAAAGACACTCTTGTCCAATTCTATGCAGAAGTCACCTCAGTCTGGAGTTAATGATTATATCACTCAGGAGCACAAACAGTCTCAGTCTCCTATTATGCCTTCCAGCCTTTTCCCAGGAAAGATAGAAAATCCCAAAAGCACATCTAGAAAACCCCCTTTTCAGAAGCCCCCATCATGTATATGACTTCATGAAAACATCTGCTCCTCCTGGGAAAGTATATTCCTGAGCCCATTCAACAGGAAATGCAGGCAGCTGATGTGGCAATTACAGCAGCAGAAATTGTGGGCAACCAACCCTCCTGCTGTGCTCAAGCCGAAAGCTATAGCTTTGGTACAGCCAAAACCTGAAAAAAGTCCTGGCCCAGGTGGGTTCCCCCTACCAGACATTGAGGATCATATGTAATCTTTGAGATGGGAAGGGGAGTTACATGGCAGGTACCCAGACGAATAGTTACTACTCCAGAACCACCTCCTACAGTCATACAGCCTCCTTTACCTTGGACACGAGCCTATATTTATGAGGAAAGATGGGTTTCACGTACAAAACTTTATCACTCTGGGAAGAATCAGAAGACCTAGATATTTACCTAGGGAAGTAGAGTTAAAACTATGCAAGCAATGGTTTGAGCAGAACTTAAGTAATGGTAATTTGGGAAGATTTTATACTAGAAATAATATATGTAGATGATAGTGTAGAAGATGTGATTTTAGCCACATAGACTAGCTATATAGAAACTTATTTATTCATTTATAGAAGAAGTAGAAACTTAAGAGTCTGGTGAAAACCACAAACCACAGTCTCACACCTAGTAGATTATTATTAGTTTTGCCTAGTTATTACATATTAGCACATATTAACCTCAATGGTTATTCTTAGAAAATCAAGGTAATTGGGTTTAAGGGGATAGATGAGACTTTAACAATTTTAAGGTAGACATTAAGATAGGTTAAGAAAAATATAAATGTAGAAAACCTCTAGATTAAAGTAATAGATTAACATTTTGATAGGTCTATTTTTTTAGCTTAAGTGTGTTTTTCTGTTTTAAGCTGGCCAAAATCTGTCATATGTAATTGTTAAATATAGAACATATGTTTTATGTATTTCCTTATTGTGGGATCTTATGGAATAACATCTTGCTACATTTGTATAATTGATAATGTATTCATTTATGATGATCTAATGATTTTAATGAAAATAGTCTATGAGAAAAACAAAGTTTGT
>PVHX01022719.1:0-27164 GCA_004024805.1 Geosciurus inauris
ATTGGCCAATAATAGAAACCTGAATTGGTTGAGGAATACAATATGGTGGTTGACAGGATTACCAATTAGCAGAGAGATACTCAAAGGCAGATGGCAGCAGACAGGGTCATGGTCCAGATGTTCAGCCTGGGAACAAGGTCTCTCCCCTGGGGGTTGGCAAGAGCTAACTAGAGGCCAGGGCCTCAGCAAAGGCAGCTAAGGATTTAGATAGAGCTCTAATCCCAGAAGGGAACTTGAATTGGTTGGCTTATGGCTGGGTGGATCTAGCCCAGCTTTCTACTGTGAAGCCAGAGGATGTAGACAGGTGGAGAGGGGGGTGGGGCTGTTGGTGAATGGCTCTGAAAAGCCTCAGTAGGGAAGTCATTGGGGTTCCTACTTGCCAAATCAGCCAGCCAAGTCCTTCAGTCCTCTGGCCACCGTCAGCTGAGAGAAGGAGGTCAAGTGGCTCAGGTAAGAGTTCTCTGCTTCTTGATCAAGGTGGGAAGCTGAATCTACCAACCTCTCCTCTCTTTTCCATCCTTTCAGTGAAATACCACCCAATGCCACCGTGCAGTGGGAAGAAGTGAGTCAGCCTTGGGTTCCTGGCCGTCGGAAGTTGATAGCCAGCATGACCAGTGACTCCCTGAGACATGTGTATGGCGAGCTGGACTTGCAGATTCAAAGACAACCTTCAATGTAAATGCACAGGAGGCTGAGATGGAGCCAGGCTTGGCTTCTTGTAGTGTTGGCTAAGGAAATTCTAATGCAAACATAGCTCTTGCTTTAACTTAGGTGTGATGACTCAGGACTGGAGGGAGCCTGACAGTGGGGATACTGTATACTTCAAAGACACTCTTTTCCAAACCTAAGCTATCCAGCATGGAAGTTAGTTTTGAATCACTCTACCTTCCAAAGGATTCTGAGCATTAGCTTTAATTAAGCTCTAATTAAGCTCTTATAGTGCATAAGAGCAAAGTTATCATTTATCATCACAAATGGCTATAGTGCCAAATATCAGAGGGCTTCACTTAATGGGGAGATTTGCTTAATACCTGCCCTCATTTGAAACTTCTAATTTCACACTCAGCCTTTTGGGGGCAACATACTCCCCCAAAGGGAGGGAAATACATGAAATGGCTCTTCAAATTCTATTCCCTTTTCCTGGAATCAGGTTTTACCCTCCGTGTTACAATACTTTTCCCAGGAATTTGAGCACAGCATCATCTTCCTTCTTGGCAAAGCCAGGGAAAGGTCTTTCATCTTGCACCTGCAGCCAAGAGAATGCCTGCCAAATTTCACAGATTTACTTTGTGAGAAGATGGGGCCCCACATTAACAAATTGCATTTGGAGGAAACTTAATCACCTACAAGGAGATAAGAAAGCAGGTGCAATGCTCTGATCTATTAAATAATGTAGTTTTATGGTGCATTTTATAGGTGTCACACTGTGGCCTGATCAGCAGGCACCAATATCCCTTACTTTAACCTTTCTTGGGGTATGTAACTAGAAAGTAATGAGGCTGGTTTGTGACTAGAGGAGCGAAGAATTAGTATCCTTAATTAGTTATTATACTTCACCTGTCTCCCTGGGATCATCTCCTTCACACAATGACACAGGCTCAGGTCTTTTGTCAGAGATAGAATGAGCCCAAGAAGTTGTAGAAACTGGTAGACTGAGTGACTGCAGCCAAGACACATAGAAGGACAGGCAGCCCCTGAGTCTCTTTCCCTCATATTACCTATGTTGAGATCTCACCTCAATACTCAGGTGCTGAAAGGTACCAGGGACACAGCCCTACAAACAACCAGTACCAATTCTAGCCCAATGATAGAGGATACCAACATCATTTGTATTATGCACCAAGACTCCAACAGACAAGGTTACTGGTATTTATTTACAAGGCAGATTTATGGTCAGAATTTCCCATTGAAATGCCTCCAGTATGATTTAGGTCAGTAGATTGTCATTCTTAGAAAAAAAAAATACATAGGAAGTCAGAAAGGCATGCTGTGGTCTACATAACTACATTTATCAGCCTCTGAAACTGATTCTGAGCCTTCAGTGCTAAGCCATGAGGGTTCCTGGGTCCCCTCTATAGGTACATCACACATAACTCCATTAAGTCATCTCCCAGCATTTGCCAAGCCTTTCAATATCCAATTTTTTAAGTGAAATGCATTTTGCTAGACTGTTAAACTGGCTTAACTTAGTATATTATTATTAATGAGAATGTAAGAGATGCTTAAAATAAAGTTATTCTGATTATATTTATATCTGCACAGAAGTGAATGTTGTTAATTTTTAATATGACATGTAACTAAGCACAACTGCTTGAGAAACCATTCTGTCTTTGCAGTGGACGCACAATCCACCCCTGGATAAATTGACAAGCATTTGTCCTTTGAAGAAAATGACTCTAACAGATATTGATGTCAAAATTAGCTTTCCTCACCTCCTTATTAACCACATTCCCTGAAGGAGAAAGTTTGCATATTTAATTTAAGAACTAGCTTCCAGAAGCTGAAAATTCTTCATAAATATTTTCTCATGAACAATTATGATGAATCAATAGATGCTCAGCATGGAGATCCATCAAAAAGAGCATCCTATGGTCTTAGGGCAGAATGGAAAATACATGGCCAGTGTGTATAAGAGAGCCTGCACTCAGGCCAAACCTTGTGGAATGCTTGCAGCTCAGATTGGGCCTCAGAATTCTTCTCATCTTGAGGCAGAAACTAACGATTGATTTGAATTTAGCACTCAAGATGAAGTCTGCCGGTCATGACTACCTTCAACCAGCCCACCCGCTTTGGCAGGTGGGACTCCACATTATGTAACAATGCTGCTATAGTTTGGATCTTTGGCGTCCCCTGAAGAGCCATGTGTTAAAGCCTTGGTCTCCAACATGGCACTTCTAGGAGATGGTGGAGTCTTTAAGAAGCGGAACCTAGTGGCAGGTCCTCAGGTATGGGGTGTGCCCTTAAAGGAGACAGTAGGGCTCCAGCCCTTTCACTTCCTGACCTTGAGGTTAGCAGCTATGCTCTGCCACACACGCTGCCATGCTGTGCTGCCTCTTCAGAAGCCCAAAAGCAATGATGCCAATCAACCATGGCCTGAAACCTCCAATAAGTGAACCAAACTGAATCTTTTCTGCATAAGTTGGTTATCTCAGGTATTTTTCTTAGTAACAAAAGCTGACTAATAGAAATGTCGAGGCTATAAAAATCATATTTTAGCTAGGGTAACAAGCAATGCATCCCAGTCAGTAGCAGAGACTGTGAGATCCAGTTTTCATTTGTACTAGTCCTTGATGCTTTTGAACAATTCCTTATTTGTGTTTTGAGCTTCAAGGCAAAAGAGGGTAACAATATTTATGTTTCTACAAAGTTCTTCTGGGATTTATAGCACACAAACCTTAACAACAACACACAAAGCAGATAGATGAGGTTGATGAATGGTAGATTCAAAGAAAGAAAGAAAGAGAAGAAAAGAAAATAGATGTTGTATTCTTTCAAATAATTTCACCTCATCAATCTTATAAAAAGAAGTAAAATATAGCTATTTCCAATCTACTAATGAAGAACCTTGATTTGTCTTATGGCAAATCAAGCCAGGGGTCAGAGTGAGCCCTGAGAGCAAACTCTGCTTTCAGATAACCATTTTCTGTACATTCTTTAATCTCTTATTATCTCCCTCAGAGTTTTAAGAATGCCAACTTAAGACCAACTTCAAGAGTTTTTGAAGAGCTACAGAATAACAAATAAAAATATCTACAAATTTATAATAGGAATGTGGAGAGACATGGAGTGCTAGACTCACTGGCAATCAAAAATCACAGAATTCCACATGGAAGGTCATCAGTTATGAACATCCATCCAAGTGATTATAAAGTTAATAATCCCTCAACCCAACTATACATCCATTTTCATTTACCACCATCCAGCCAACCATCCAGCCTTCTAACCTTTTTTCCTAATCACCCATCTATGTATGCATCAGGCATCATTCCACAGCCAAGAGATTCAAAGATGAAAAACTCATACTCCCTGCCAGAAAGAGTTCAGAAGTCAGGAGAGAATCAAGAGAGAGAAGCAGATAAAGCATAACAGGATAGGTCTGATGATAAAGGTATGCCCAGAATACCACAGGAATAAAGAAGAAAAGGTACATGGAGAAGTTTTCCCCCATGTCTCCAGGAGTAGAAAAAGAAAGGGTTAAATTGCACCATGAACTGAGGAGGAAGTAAGTTAGAAGCTAATAGAGGACTTCATGTAACAACCCAGAGGGAGGAGTACACATGGCCTCAATCAGCTTGGTGTGACAAGATGGTGAGTGTCCAGCTAGCAGAGGCAAGATCAGGAACAAAGGCATGGGTCAGAGCTGGAGCACTTCCTGGGATGACAATTTATTCTGCAGTGGAACGGAGCTAATAGAGGCTGCTAGCAACAAAATGGATATAGAACTAAAAATTATGGGTGGCTTAAGGAAGAACAAGGTCAAGGGAGTCTGGTGTGGAAGGCCTAACTCTCAGGTCAGTGATGATGGTATGAGATGGGAGGTGTGCCCATGGTTAAGTTCAGGAAAGGGAAATGAGACAAATCAAGGCCTAGGAGAATGCAATGAGAGGTAGAATAGAAATCCATCCATGCCAAACACACAAGCTCCTAGGAACTCAAATCTGGGCAGCCAAGTAATCACCATGGACAGGACCACTGCAGACCCTGGATCTTCCCCTTAAGGTCATGGTCACTTCTGTCTCCAAGCAAAGCTCTCTAAGTCAGTGCCCAAGAAAACCAACTGCCTCCAGAGATAAGTCCTATTCTCAGCACATAAACTCATTCACAGTTTTACCTTCATAAGCACCTACTTTCTAGAACAAAAACAAACCAAAAAAGAAGCTTTTGAGTGTTTCTGTTAGAAATCACTTTATAAGAACAAATAAATTTTTTAAAAGGCACCTCAGTTGCATCAGGAAAAGGAACCAGGAAATGGTGTTCACCTCCCTTGCCAAGAATTACACTAAGCATTTTCTAACTCTCAAGACAGTGGACATTTTTAGAAGATACCCAGTAAATTTTCTGCTGATGCAATATATGAACTCCCATAAATTTTCGCACTAATCATGATTCTAGAATTTTAGT
Source organism: Geosciurus inauris (assembly GCA_004024805.1). Taxonomy (NCBI): domain Eukaryota; kingdom Metazoa; phylum Chordata; class Mammalia; order Rodentia; family Sciuridae; genus Geosciurus; species Geosciurus inauris. The sequence goes on from PVHX01022719.1 coordinate 5,122, forward strand.
AATTATCTAAGCAATGTTTCATCAACCCCAAAACTAACATAAGGTGTCCTAATGAGTATTTCCTATTGGTGAAACACATGTGCCTGAAATAGGACTCTTCTCTCTGGTTTGAGCAAGTTTCAACAGTGGGAAAATACAGCATGAAAACTAAAATTACAATCAGACTTCTAATATGTTATCTCAGGAAGCAAATTGTAAATAAACAGAGGTGAGGCCCAGATTCCCTTTCCTCCCTTGATTCTAGGCAGCGCTATGACTGCTTCCACCAATGGAAAAAAATGCTACGTATTCTAAGCCCCCACCTGGGGAAAATGGTAGCATCTACTTCTTGTCCATTGAAATCCTCTCCATTAAAGTCCCAAGCCTCTATGCAAACGTTTAACTACTCTGAGATTACTTTTCTGGAAAAACCACACATAGACACTTCAATCAAAGTAGCTGAGTTCAGCCTTCCATCTACTACCTCCAAGGCAAAAGACTAAGTGAAGGCATTTCGGGCACTCTGGGCCAGCCCACCCACCAGCTGCAAGCCACAAAGGGACCTCATTCAATGACACCTAGAGCAGAAGAATCATCCTGCCAAGACTTGCTTCAATTCCTGTCCCATCAAGTTCTGTAAACTAATAAAACTTAAGTCACCAGGTTTGGGCAATTTGTAATGTTGTAAGACATCACCAAGAAAGACACTTAACAAGCTCAGGAAAAAGAGTGAATCACAGATTAGTGCTAACAAGCTCAGGAAAAAGAGTAAATCACAGATTAATGCTATTCTTTGCTTTAAATAAATAGTGGTTTTGAACTTCATCTTTTCTCTCTGGAGAGAAAGAGAAAATATACATATTTGTTGTTTTTCCCCAGCAATCTCCACGTATTTCAAGAGATCTAACGTGTTCTCCCAACTGTAGTGGGATAAATATCACCAGTTCCTTTAACTCTTCCTGTTAAACTGGTTTAACTATCCTCATGTCCATCAGAATTTGGATGCCATGGGGACAACTTAAAGATGTGGGAGGGTCACAATGATGAAGGAAGACAGTCTTCTTTCACAAAAACTTAGGAGATGTGCCTTCCCGTTGAGAACCTCAAAGAGATGCCAGGTCGTCTATTACCCCTGCATACACAAATTCTCTGAGAGAAGTACTTAAGATTGGCCAAATGATCTGCTCATGAACCCATTTTATGTATTTTTTTCTCCTTTAGCATTCAAAGATACCTTGACATATACACATTTTATACCAGTCTAGCTCTACCCATGTGAAACAAAATAGAATAAAATCTTTTTCTCTGGGGAGGGGGGCATACCAGAGATTGAACCCAGGGGTGTTCAACCACTGAGCCACATCCCCAGCCCTTTTTATATCTTATTTAGAGACACAGTCTAAATTACTAAGAGCCTCGCTAAATTGCTTAGGCTGGCTTTGAACTTGTAACCCTCCTGCTTCAGCCTCCCAAGCCTCAGGGATTATAGGTGTGCACCACTGCACCCCACTAAATCATTTTTTTTATTTTAGTTATATGAGTTAAGTATCCCTTATTCAAAATGCTTGGAACTTCTGTACAAGTGTTTCAAATTTCAAATTTTTTTCAGATTTTGGGCTATTTCCACAATCATAATGAGATTTCTTAGGGATAGGGCCCAAATCTAAACATGAAATTCATTTATGTTTCATATACACTTTATACACATAGTCTGGAGGTAACTTTCTTTGGGCGGGGGAATACCAGGGATTGAACTCAGGAATACTCTACCACTGAGCCACATCCACAGCCCTATGTTGTGTTTTTTGTAGAGACAGGGTCTCACTGAGTTGCTTAGCCCCTCACTTTTGCTGAGGCTGGCTTTGAACTCGTGATTCTCCTGTCTCAGCCTCCCAAAGTGCTGTGATTACAGGCGTGTGCCACCACGCCAGCTTGGAGGTAATTTTACACAATATTTTAAATAATTTTGGGCACAAAACAGAGTGGATGTGTTTTGTTTTTGCTGCTGGGAATCAAATCCAGGGCTTTGTGCATGCAGAGCACATACTCTACCATTGGCCTATACCCCAGCCCCAGAAAGCAACGTTTCATGAGATGGAATTTTCCACTTGTAGTGCCATGTTGGCAAACTGTTTCAGATTTTGGAGCATTTCAGATTTGGGGTTTTCGGCTTAGGGATGTTCAACCTGTGCTTATACCCAACATTTACAGCCATTGAAATAAGGAAGGTCAATAATGGCCTGAAACCAGAAGTTTCAGCTAAGGATGACTCAGAAACTAGCCATGGATGTGGGAAGCCAGTCACAATTTGCCACAATGGATGCCAGTGACCCTAGAATAGTTTTGCCTCTAAAAACATGCAATTTCATGTTGTGATTTCAGAAGTATGTTAAATAAATGATGCTTTAATAGTGTGCAGGGGATGTCCTCAGCACCCACTGATGGTGACAGTGAGTCAGCCATTCTTCTACCCATCCTCTATCTACTGGGGACACAGTGCCACTTCAGAGGCCCAACATGTTTGTGCAGACTCTCATTAGAGCATTGTCCAAGACCCACAGAAGGCCCCTATCTGATGTTCCTCCCTCCTCCTGAGGTCCCTACAGAAGGTTCTGGGAGTTCATCTCTCTGGTCTGTTCTCCTTGTTGTTTCCTGTGCTGCTGATCTGCCATTCCACACTTTTCTCCTCAAAGGAGAGATTCTTAAGTTTAGTGGAGGTTGACCTTATGTTCTGAACCACAGCACTTAATATAGATTTGAATATTTCCTTCTCACAAGGACATTTTTATTCTCCTGCTTTTACTGATGCTTTCTCATTCCCTTACCTTTGGCTGTTTCTGGTCTAGTCTCCTTTGGCTGGCATTCCTGTATTTTACATTTGGGCAACAATGTCTTCCAGGGACATTCAGATGGTAAGTACACAACCCCACCAAGTATTTTCTACCCAAACTGAACTCACTGAGGATGAAGTGCCAGAGAGGTGATCTGCTAACACACTTGCTTCTTGGTACATGACTTTTATTGTAGACATGAAGCTGAGCTCGTGAGTGTTATTATTTTGTCTTGACTATAACCATGAAAACAAAACTTATGTCTCCAATAAAGGATTCTGCCTCTTTATGCTGATCATTACAAAGAAATGCTGGGCATCTTCAGTAACATCCCAATTAGCTCTATTGAGTGTATAATGCTAAAAAGCCATATAGATCAACAAAACGTTATTGTGACATGAAATTAAATAACAGGTATAATACAATAAAACATCTCTCTATGATGAAAAGCAATAAGCTTCAATGATACCTTTGCTGGCAATGCTAGCCAGAAAATGAAGGTCATTATCCAGGAAATTTAAGCTTTAAAAAAACCCATGCTCATCTAAGTAACCTAAATTTGGAAACATAATATAAAACCATTACAATTCAACCATATTTTTCTTTAATCTCGGCTATCTCATAAAGAGTCTAATTTAAGGACACTCTGGTATCCATGCATTCTAACTAGTACTTAATGTTCCATTCAGTTAGTGTGCAATACACATAAAATAATAACACTTAACGAAGTACTAACTGCATCTTGCTTTTTGAAAATTAATATTTCAGATAACTAGATAGCCAAAAAATTACCTTATCCTTCTTATTAGTAGTAGCATTATCACCAATAAAGTATGCCACTAAATTACCACTGATTACTGGGTCCTCTGCAGAATTGAGAAGTAACAAAGAATCCTGCTGAAATAGTGACAGAACAGATTAGCCCTGGGCACAGCTGGTAAAGTGTAAATTGGTACAACCCTTTTGAAAAACTATTTGTCATTATCTATTAAATCTGAACATGCACGTGAGCTGGTCATTACAATCCGAGGTATATTATTAAAAATATGCTATAACAGAACAAACAAATAAACTGTGACATATTCGTACAATTACATATAACAATGACAATAAATATATAATAAATATATCGATAAAATGCAATATATAAAATATTAAAATACAAAAGAAGTTCCACCTAAATATAGAGAAAAAGAAGCCAAATACTAAAAAGTATACATTGTAACATGATTCTGCTTTTTTAGAGATGAAAAAATAGGCAAAAATAATCTATAGGGTAAGAAGTCAGGATGGTGGTCACCCAGAGGAAGGATAATGACTAAAGAGGGACATAAAGGCTCCTAGGATACTGGCATTATTCTGTTTCTTAATCAGGATGTTGTAAAACTTCATTGAAATATACATGTGTGGTTGTTTTCATTATTCATTGCTGTTTTCATTATTCATGGTGAAAAATTACTCCCAAAACTTAGATGTGGAAAACAACGTTCCTATCCCACAGCTTTTGCATTCAGGAATCCAGTCATGGCTTAGCCGGGTCCTGTGGCACAAGGTTTCTTACAAGACTGCCACCAAAATTAGTCAGGGCTGTGGTCTTATCTGAAGACTGGACTGGGAGATGATCTGCTTCCAGGCTAATTCATGGGTTACTCACTGGTGGACCGAGGTCTTCAGTTCCTTACTGGCTATTCCGTGGAGGCCTCTCTCAGTTCCCTGTCATGCAGGTGTCTTTATAGGTTGGCTCACAATTTGACAGCTGGCTTCCATCACAGTGAGAGAGAAAGAGAGCAAGATAAGATAAGAAGCCAAACATATTTTTGTGACCTAATCTCAAAAGTAATATTCCATTACTGCTTTCATGTTTAAGCTATTAAAAGTGAGTCACATAGTCTATCTCAAAGCTAAAGGGAAGGGATTATACAAGGGGAAGAGAATTAAAAGACAGGGATTATTGCAGATTATCTTGGTTATACTTTAATTAAATATTCACCAGGCACGGTGGCACATGCCTATAATCCCAGCAGTTAGGGAGACTGAGGCAGGAGGATCATGAGCTCAAAGCCAGGCTCAGCAACTTAGCAAGACCCTAGCAACTTAGTGAGACCCTGTCTCAAAATTTTTAAAAAATATACATTTTAAGGGCTAGGAATATGGCTCAGTGGTAAAACACCCCTGGGTTCCAGTCCTGGTATCAAAAAAAAAAAAAATCTTAGAATTGTTACAAGGTCTGACTATGCAAGTCTTTTTGTTGTGATATTGTCCTTCCTTGGCTTATGAAGTCATCCAGGAAAACTTACTGAGCTCTGATTGCATTTCTTGAGGTGCTTTTCTCCTAATCAGAAGACATCAAACATCAGAATTCACTTCTGGGTAGTGAAGCAAATGAGCTTCTTGACTTGCTAGTCCAAGGTTCAAATTCTCTAGCTAAAAAGACAGTGTCTGAATGCCCAGAAGGAAGGAGTTGAGATTCTCACATTACAGACACAGCCTAGAAAAAGACCTGGAAAACCAACACTCTTCACTCTTAATATATTTTTTTAAATTTTATTTATTTATTTATTTATTCTACTTAGGTATACACGATAGCAGAGTGCATTTTGATTCATTGTACACAGATGGAGCAAAACTTTTCATTTCTCTGGTTGTTTGTGATGTAGAATTACAACATATATGCAGTCATACATGAAGCTAGGGCTATGATGTCCATCTTATTCCACCATCTTTACTGTCCCCATGTCCCATCCCCCCTCCCACCCCTGTGACCAAAGTTCCTCCATTATTCCCGTGTCCTACCCCCCCATTATCGATCAGCATCCACTTATCAGAGAGAACATTCGGCATTTGGTTTTTTGGGATTGGATTACTTCACTTAGCGTGATATTCTCCAACTCCATCCATTTCACTCTTAATATTTGCATCACCTCAGTTGGGACTCACATCATTGTACCTAAAAGCAAATAAAGACAGCAGAGATTGTAGCGGTGACCACATGTTAACACATAGAAAAATAAAGCCCTGTATGCTTAAAGTTCATTAACCCCTCCATCTCTGTTGTGCCTTGGCAAGGCTCTCTGACGATTTCTACCAAATGTTGGGAGAACTTGTGACATCCAGGTGACCCATCGTAATGATTTCCTTTGCCAAAAAATGACTAGCAGCCCCAAACGACTAAAATAAATCCCATTTAGTCAAGCATCTACTTTCCAACGTGTAAAACAAGCTCTGTGGTTTGAGTGCACATATTGTTATGTACCTGGTGCATTTGATGAATGAATGGATTGTTCTAATGGCCACCCAATGGAGTGGAGAAGGAGTGTTATTCTCCCTGGTATTCTATAGTTCAGGCTGCTCTTGTCATCTTAGTTACTCTCATTCAACCACTTTCCATGCCACCCAAATACCAAGGTTCTTTGTCTCCAGACAGTTAGTTTCCTTTTGGCCATTTACCTTCCAAAGCTGACTTAAGTCTGAGACAGGAGAATCTCGAGTTCAAAGCCAGCCTCAGCAACAGCAAGGCACTAAGCAACTCGGGGAGACCCTGTCTCTACATAAAACACAAAATAGGGCTGGGGATGTGGCTCAGTGGTCGAGTGCCCCTGAGTTCAATCTCCAGTACCCTCCCCCCAAAAAAGTTGACTTAAACATGAAATCCCAAGTACTATCAAAAGGAATCAAGATCAAGATAGAGTGAGAATCAGAACTTCACTGCTGAACATAACCTGTTCAAACGTTGTCTATCTGCTCCCCATGGAAATAAAACATCCTGAATCATTGTAACTTGGATTATCCCAACCAAGTTTTCCCAACATCTTAACTATTTTCCTGTGCGTGAGACAATCATCAGAAAATCAGAAATGATCCCTTCCTCTCCTCATATAAGTGTTAAAGTAGCCTTAAACAACTCTACAGAAAATATTCAGGGACTCAGAGCTCCTTGCTTTGCTGGGATTAGGGTTCAGATTGAGTTAATTCAGGGAATTTAGAGATGAAGATATAAAAGAAGAAAGAAGTTGAACTCTCATCTCAAAACCAGGCACCATGCACTAAACTTGTCATGAATGTAATTTCCAGCCTTAGATCAAATTACCAAAGTAGTCAGTTTTCCTACTCTGGACATGCCAGAGCAGAGCCTGGATACCCAGCCCGTCTGTTGGGAATGGTTTCGTGGGATTCCTAAACTAGATGAAAGAATAGAAGACAGGATTCCTGATGTCCCTTCCAAGTCTAAGAATCTGTTATTACAAATTTCTGTATTCAACATGACACCTAATATTTCCCCCTCCACATTTTGAACTGAAACATCCTCTGTGCCAGTCTTTCTTATGACCAAGTTGACTATTATGGATTGCGTTTGCCATGTGTGCCCATAAATAATAATTTTTCTACCTGAAAATAATAAGTTTTCACCCAGGTGAGAACTTAATTCATAACTTGAGCCTCGTCCATATGGCCCTTTAGGCCCTACTGTTTTTATCAGATAAAGACAATATGCTCTTGGAGTGCCAAAAATGAAGCATGGAAGAAATGACAAAAAGAGGCAGATTTTCCAATTTACTGGCTGGATTCTCAGATTTTTCTCATGGCACCTGGGGCCTAATTTTTAATGACAATCACCTTCCAATTAACCACCATGGGATGTTGGTAAAATCAGGGAAAGTAAAGATCTGGAAGCAAAGAAATATTGAAGAGTAGACAACTAATAAGTTAGTCTCCAGAAATGACTGTTAATTACATTGGTTGGAAGACTTTGAGTTTTCAAGAAACACTGCTTATGTTGTAGAAGCATAAATTCATGAGAAGACATGTGGCACTCTGCCCAAGATCCACTCCTAACTAACTATCATCCAGAATACAGACAAGCTTTGGGGTAGCTAAGAAAAGGGCAGGGCTAGCCAGGCACAGTGGCACACGCCTATAATCCCAGCAGCTTGGGAGGCTGAGACAGGAGGATCGCAAGTTCAAAACAGGCCTCAGCAATGGTGAGGGGCTAAGCAACTCAGTGAGACCCTGTCTCTACATAAAACACAAAATAGGGCTGGGGATGTGGCTCAGTGGTCGAGTGCCCCTGAGTTCAATCTCTGGTACAAAAAAAAAAAAAAAAAAAGAGGCAGGGCTGATGGGAAATGCTACTGGGAAAGACAGTTAACAGTTGAACAGTGTCCAATGAGATGGAGGCTCCTCCTTCATCGGAGCTGAGAGAAGATCCCCTTCTTGAAATAGGAACATGTTAAGAACCTGGGTAGAAAGGATAAGCCACAGTGGGAGGCCAGAATGAGGACAGCAATGAAGTCCCTAGATCCAACCAGAGACACTGTAAAAGGGAGACAGCATCTGAAGAAGGCAGGTACCCACTTGTCTTCTACAACTCAACGCCCACTTCCTATTACTCCACATTTCTCTCCCCTCCAGAAGAATTACTGAACCAATGCACTGGTGCATTGGCCTTGGTCTTTGCAGAACATGTTTCTCACCCTTCATCCACCAGGGGGAGGTGGAGAGTCTTCTGTGGTGCAGAGCCAAGCTGGTTCCATCCAGTCTACAACCCTATTGAAGGTCATAGAAAATTGGGATTGTTGTCCTGTAGAGAGAGTAAGGCATTAAGGACTGATGATATGAGTGAGTGTCCTTCATCTTCACAGAGCACGGGAAATACCAGCCCTGCACTGAGTAAGTGCAAGTTCAGATTTCATTCCTGTATCTGTCCCTCTGCTTCTTCTGATGTAGCTTTCTGGGAAAGAGAAAGTCTTTAATTCCAGATAAACAAATGTCCCATTTTGAATGAAATACAGATGCCTATTATTTCCAAATTCAGGGGGCCTTAAACTATGGTATCGAAGATCTGAATGAAAAGACATGATGCTCTGATAAAAAGAAATTCTGTAGGTCTCAAAGGACTAGAATTGACACAGCATCACTTATTATTCAATGCACTGGTACCGGCACCGTGTGCTGAGAAAGGGTGGGAGCAGCTGAGTGAACCGGGAACTGACTGGCGAGATGGCCTGGGCAGGCAGGCTGCCCTGAGAGACTGTGTGGATGCTGTTTCTTTTCTTAGAATCCATCTCCCTCGCCAGCCTTCTCCTGGCTCTGAGGGTGAGTTCTCAGCATCTTTGCCTCCCCTGCACATCCATCTCTCTACTTTGGCTCATTTGTATGTTCATGTAAAAAATGTTAGGTTTTGGAATTCAAGGAAAGTGCAATGAAAACAGATGCATCTGGCTGTGGCTGATCCTTAAATTAAAATCTGGGCAGTTCTCAGCACAAAAGCTATAGCAACTATAAAGGTCATCAAAAGAATTCTAGATTTGGCTATATTGTGATATTGAGTATGTAACAACAAATCCCACCATTCTGTACAAAGAGAATTCACCAATAAAAAATGTGGAGAAAAGAATTCTAGATTTGGATGTTAAGAAAGTCCAGGATGAAGACAAGAGCCTTTCCATTGAAGATGCAGTCATTCTTAGCAAGACTTAACTTTACTAATTTTCATGATGATTCCCTTTTAATTCTTTCTCTCTGTGTATTTTTTTCTTTTAATACTGGGGATTGAACCCAGGGGCACTTAACCACTGAGCCACATCCCCAGCCTTTTCTTCATTTTTTTAAATTTTGAGACAGGGTCTCACTAAATTTTTTAAGGCCTCGCTAAGTTGCTGAGGCTGGCCTTGAATTTGCCATCCTCCTGCCTCAGCCTTCTGAGCTGCTGCTGGGATTACAGGTGTGCGCCACGGCACCTCTCTTTTAATTTGATTACATTTAATTCTGTTTATTTTATATGAAGAGAACTGAAAGGAAAAAAGATGAATGAAAAGCTATTTCTAAGTTCAATTACAATAATATGCAAAGTATATTCTGCTTTTTGAGGATCCCTGATCTTTTGATGATCTCAGTGGTCTATAAACCAACAATTACCTATTCTCCCCATCTCTCCCTTTGTTGTGTGTTAACCTCCACATTTTAGAGAGGATATTCAACCTTTGTTTCTTGGGAGTGCCCTTATTTAATTTAGCATGATAGTCTCCAGATCCATCCATTTACCGGTAAATGTCATAAAGTCATTTTTATGGCTGAGCAATATTCCATTGGGTATATATACCACATTGTAAAACTACATTGTCATGTATATCTAAAAAGAATAAATAAATACAAATTTGGTCTACAGTCTTAAAAATTGTTTCAAGTTATGGAAGTTATTTTTCTTGCAGAAATTTTAATAATAAAAATTAAAAAATATAAACTAGAAAAAATAACAATTACATGTTTATCACATGCTAGTCATTGAAATGCAGTATCATTTCATCTTAAAATGCCAACTCATGATCTACTTTCTGGTCAGTATTCATCTCCAGAAGATAGACATTAAGCAGATATTAAGGTTTACAAATTTGAAGTTATACTTCCCAATTGGCAAAAGAATTATTTTTCTTCTTGAATCATCTAAATGAGGCTCGGTTAACTATTTTATAAGAGATCTGGGTAAGATCAGTGAATCCATGTGATTTGTCTAACATCAGCATTCTTTCACATCACCTATATAATGCTTTATATGCAGTGAGTTTTCAATTAAAAGTAAGTTGAATTGAGTAACACTTCATTTACTAGACAGAGCCACAATCCATGAGGAAATGTCTGCATGAACTCTTGTCCTTTACATGAAACTGATAGCATGTCTTATTAGTTCCATTTCTTTGCATTATGCCTAAAGCCACATTATGGTCTTTGAACTTTGCATTGTGCCCAGAGGACTTATTGAGAATTAAAACTTATTTAAGATCAGATCTCATGATGTTACAAAGGGACAGAGCCAAGGAAACAGACGATGTGTGTCAAAGGCACTTGAAGATCCCCATGGTGTGGGCAGCAACTGAGACCCTCCTCAGATGCCTTCTAGGAAAGTGAACACTGTAGCTGCCAAGTTCATGCTCCAGGGACCCTCACTACACAGTCCCTATTAAAGCCCTGGAGGGGCCCTGGCATTGCTTGCACATGGTCATAAGTGCTCATAAAATTTGCAAAAAAATAAACAATAAAATTTGCAAAAAGAAGATATTTTCGCCATAGTCAATGATCCATTCCCCCTTCCCACTTGCCTGAATGTCAGACAGCATTAGACACTCTAAAGGCATTTTAGGGATGCACAGAAGGGAAGGATGAATTGAAAATGGATTTGCTTTGCATTCAGAGGCATCTATGAACATGGTTCATTCTTCCTCATGTACACAGTGAAGTTGCTGCTGGCAGTCGTAGCCTAAGAACGACTTCTAGGAATACCACCATCTCTTGCTTGCAGAGGTACAGGGTCTAAGATCCACCATGGTATGCCTGTGATCTAAGGAGCCCTGCACTGGAAGCACAGGGAGAGACAGGTTTTAAAACAGCAGAGAGCATAGAGAGCTAGCTAGCGTAAACTTGTAAAACTAAGGACTCAGTTCTAATTAATACCAAGTCAAAATGAAAGAACTTTTTTTGTTAGACAAGTACTGAGACACCACATATAGTTTAAAACACATCATGTGGCTGTTTTAGTGAGAATAATGTAAAACACAGTATGAAAATTCTTGAGTTTGAGCACATAAGTAATCATGTCAGCACTGGAACTCATGTGTTCTATGCATCCCAACGCATCGGATGACAAATGAGCAGTTTGAGGCACCTCATCATAATACAGCCTAGTGGTTTCAGATGAAATCTCATGAAAATTCCCACTGATGCAGTGAAATGGACTAAAGAAACAAGTATATCAGCAATAAACTCCTGAACGTATTTATCAATAAGTAAAATGTATCCAGTAATGGCCATTTAATTACACAATTATGTGATTAAGTAACATAGTAGGAATTCAAAATGCATTTGAATTGTTCTTGACCCTTCCCCAATACAAGATAAAGTCTGACATATTGTCAAAATTCTAGACCATACTAAAATTTAAATGTGACTGAAAGAAAAAATCTTAGCAGGAGCCGAAATGGAATCTAAAAGAATGAATCGTCAAAGTCTCAAAATATAACGCCTACAATTACTTCATCCTGCCTTTTAATTCAAATTGTCTTTTCTTCTGAAACAATTCAGGGATACCATTAAGAGAGGTAGAAGGGGTGGAGGGAGTTGGGGACAGCAGCACTGTAGGGGGCATTGAGCCCAGTTGGGATGAACGGGATACACATGTAAGGGACGAGGTAACAGAATGTGGTCAGAGCCTGAACAGGATGGGGAGGGTGGGATAATGGTAGCAGCTCTGGAAAAGAGTATCCAAGCCCAAGCAGGATGAAGAAGAGTCTTTACAGGGGAGTGGCAACAGCCCAGCACAGATTGTTGGAGCCAGAATAAGGCGAAGAAGATGTCAGTGGATTGGGAGAGCAGTGATATCAACAGGGTGGCCACATTCAAGTGGAGCCCATGCTAGGAGGGAAGGTGACATTATGTGGTTGTGAAAGCCACATGAAATGTAAGAAAGGTGTCCCCATGACACAGTGGTGATGGCAACCCAGTGCAAGGTGCTGGAACTAAAGCCAGGTAAGGAAAGCAAACTTGTGGTGACTGGGGACCAATGCTGGTGACAAGAGACAGGTGAGGAAACTATAGTTTAAAATAACAAAAGAGGAACAATGGCTTCTGTGATATTAAACTGGAATTGGAAGTTTAATGAGAACTCACAGCTTTCCATAAATAGATATAAATGCAGAAATAAACATAAATTCATGTATCTATGTATTATATACACATACCTATATTTACTCACTATGTCTACATTTATTGAAACCCAATAGTTATGAGCATGACCTACACTCACATTGTAGTTTCTCTACACCATTTCTCTTGGAAAAAAATGAGAGTCCTTGGAGAAAAGTCTCACGTCAAGGCTGGGGCAGGTAAAATACAAGATGAGCCAAGAGTGTTTTATGACAAAAAGTGAGGAAGTGCTCAAAGAATGATAAGGATATGTTCAAAGGACCAGAAGCCAGCTTGTGAGTATAACTCCCAACTAAACTAGGAAGTGTCAGCATTTTTATGAAACTAAATAATAGTAATATATTATAACTCATTGCTAAAATTAATAACCCTAATTTGGTAAAGCCCTAACTTGAAATGTGGAGAATGAATTATGATAGGGTTGTCACATATCCAACTATATAAAAATAAAAAGACTAAATACTTCAGTTAAAAGACATTTTCAGGGTAAATTTTAAAAGAAGTCCCAATTATATGCTATTTACAGAATGTGGCTATCAGAGCCTGAACAGGATGGGGAGGGTAGGATACTGGTAGCAGCTCTGAAAAAGAGTATCCAAGCCCAAGCAGGATGAAGAAGAGTCTTTACAGGGGAGTGGCAACAGCCCAGCACAGATATATACAGTTAAAGTAAAAAGATTCAAAAATATAAATCACAGAAACCATACTCAAGTAACTATGCTCATATAAGACAAAGCAAATAGAAGGAAAGCAGTGTTATTGGAGATTAAAAGATCAATTACTTACAATGATAAAAGAGTCAATCCTTCAAGGAAACAATAATCTCAAATATGTGTACATTTAATTTGTTGATTGAAAAAAACATGAAGCAAAAGTGAATAGAACTTGATAGGAGAAAAAGACAAATCCACAATTATATTTGGAGATTTCAATACAAATTCTACATTAGCTTTTTCAAAAATAGAAGAAAAGGGAAAACTTGTTGACTTATTTTATGAGGCCAGCAATACCATGATACCAAAGCTAAACAAAAACATTTTAGGAAAATAAAATTGTAAATAAATAGCTCTCATAAATACAGATGAAAAACCTCTTAATGAAATATTAATAAATTAAATCCAAGAATATACAAAAAGTATAGTGTATCATAATCAAGAGGAGTTTATCCAAGGAATGCAAGGTTGGTTTAACATCTGAAAAATCAATCAAAGTGTAAACCTAACACACAATAAAATTAAGAAAAAAAGAACAGTATAATTTCAACAGAGGCAGAAAAGGAACCTGAGAAAACTAAACACCTATGAATTATTTTTTTAAAAAATCTCTGCAAAGTAAGAATTAAAGGAACTTCCTCAACCTTATAAAACACACATTGAATGAAGAGTCTATGGAGAATGAACTCTTCCTTATTAGAATTGGAACAAGGTTCTCTCACTGCTTCTATTCAACATTATAAACAGGTTTTATTAAGTAATGATTATAATAAAAGGCATATAAATTAGAAAAGAAGTGAAAATGCCTTCATTGAGAGATGACATGACTTCTACTTACAAAATCCCAAGGAATCTGAAATAATAAATCAGTAACTAGATCTAACAAGTAAATTTAACAAGGTTATAGGCTACACGATCATTTATGAAAATCAAACTTATTTCTATATACTAACAAAAGTTGAAAAATAAAATCTCTTAAAATCCTACTTACAATCGCTTCTAAAGCATAAGCTAATTAGAGATAAATTTAGCCGGGCACACCTATAATCCCACTGGTTCTCCAGCCTGAGGGAGGAGGATCGCAAGTTCAAGACTAGCCTCAACAACTTAGCAAAGCCCTAAGCAACTTAGTGAGACCCTGTCTCAAGACAAAAAATAAAACAGTCTGGGAATGTAGTTAGTGGTAAATTGCTCTTAGGTTATATTACTCATATCAAAAAAATTAACAAAACATTTTAAAACTTCCATGCTGAAAACTATAAAATACCACTGAGTAAAAATTAAATAAATAAATAAATAAATAATGAAGAGATATACAATGTTCATGGTTTAGAAATCCCAATATTGTTACCTATCACTTCTCCTCAAAATGATCTGTATGTGCAATCCAGTTCCAACAAAAATTCCAGAAAGAATCATTGTACAAGTTAACAAGCTGATTCTAAAGTTTTTATGGCAGTAGAAAGGACTCAAAACTATGTTGAAAAAAATGAACAAAGTTCAAATATATGCCCATATAACTTGATTTTAAGGCTTATTACATAGCTACTGCAGTTAAAATATTAGTGTAAAGATAATCCTATAGATCCAAGGAATGAAATAACAGTCCAGATAGAGACCCATGCTTAAGGTGTAAATTGAATTTTTCCCAAGATACAAAAGGAATTCAATAGAGAAAGCATTTTCAACAAATGGCGGTGAAAGCATTGGATATTCACATGGAAAACAAGAGAAACTTGACTCATACTTTACAAAATTAATTTTTGGAATGAGTCATAGATTTAAATATAAAACAGGGCTGGGAATGTGACTTAGTGTTAGACTGTTTGTCTAACATATATGAGGACCTCTGTTTAGTCCCTAGCACTGCTCCCCGCAAATATATTTAAATGTAAAGCCTCAAAGTATAAAACTTCTAGGGAAAAAAACCCACAATATTTAGAAGTTTCTTTTCATGTTTGGCATGCATATATATTATGAACAAGTGATTGACTTCTGAGTATTTACACATGAGAAATGAAAAAATAAATGTGCATTAAAAAGTTATACATGAATCTTGGGCAGGACACAGTGACCTGCTCCTATAATCCCAGCAGCTTCTGAGGCTGAGGCAGGAGGATCTCAAGTTCAAAACCAGCCTCAGCAAAAGCAAGTTGCTAAGCAACTCAGTGAGACCCTATCTCTAAATAAAATACAAAATAGGGCTGGGAATGTGGCATGGCTGAGTGCCCCCTGAGTTCAATTCCTGGTACCAAAAAAAAAAAAAGTTAGACATGAATCTCAATAGCATCTTTCCTCATAAGGGGAAAAATAACAAAGAGAAAAAAATGTTCCCAATAAGAGTAATGATTAAAAAATTGTGGTTACATTGTGAAAGAAATATTCCATACTCTCAAGTAGAAAATCTGGAATCAGAGGTTAAAAAGGTAACTGGACACCTCATGCCACTCTCTAATGTACTTAAAGCTACTGTATATTTCCAGCCAACCCCTATAATCTATTTACAATAGAGTTTCTGCCATTGGTACAAATTCCCTACCTCAAACACCAGTCAAGATAGATATGTACTCTAAGGGTAATGAAAGCCAACAGGGTCTCAGGACCACCTTCTTAAATCCTTGTTTAAAGAGCAGTCACTGCACAAGTTGTAGGAAATTTCATGATGATCTCTTGGTGATAAAGACACTATCCTCTGAACAGGTAAAATTGCCTGCAATAAATGGGCTGTTTCTCCTTGTCGTGTAGAATCATAGTGATGGAACTAGGAGGGTTTCCTCTTTGACTTCATTCCTCCTTCAAAATCCAATCATGAAGGGACTTTCATAGTAAGAGTGCTGTGGTTACATCTTTCAATCATTTTTATATCTTTCCATCCTTGTAGCTGTTCACATGAGGCTTCTCACAAAGCCTCATCTTTCTAGGTCAGCTTCTTGTGAGATCAAATCATGGGATCTCCATCTAACTTCTACCTCCCTCAAGGAGTGTCTCTCTCACCTTACAACTCATCTTTTCTAACTTCCTTTGGTCCTTCTTAGGAAATTTTTCTTTTACATCCATAGGTCCGTGGAAGGCCAGCAGGAATCCTACCAAATCCCAAAAACATTCACTCACCTCAAACTTCAAGTATGCCTGAAGATAAAGAATGGCAAAAGAAAATGATTCTTGATATTTTCTTTCTCCAAATTTTATCCCTCAAAATCTTCTATGGCTTGTTACCAAGAAGGATACATTTGTTTTGATACTCACGTGGGTTGGGTTGAGGTGATTAGAGAGGAGAGAGGGATGGGAACTCATCTTTTCCTACATGTCTCCCAGATACTATATGCACCCTACCATGTACTTTAAGTCATCTCTAGATGATGTGTATTACCTAATACAATGCAAATTCTAGGTCAATTGTTATACTCTGTTGTGTAGAGAATAAAGACAAGAAGGAAGTCTTTATATGCTCAGTACAGATGCAATTTTTTCCCAAATATTTTTGATTCTTGGTTGGTTTAATCCATGGATAGGAAACCTGTGGGTACAAGGCCAGGTAGATAAAAAAGACTATATTTTAAGAACTCTATTGTATAACAATGTGACTAAAGTTAATAATAAAATATTGTGGTGTTGGACAATGTAAAGAGAGTGGATATTAAGTGTCCTCACCACAAAAATAAATAAATAAATAACTACTGGGAATGAGATTGGCCAAGTTATATTGTTATGTTATATGCATGTACAAATATGTAACAAGAAATCGCACTGTTCTCTACCACTGTAGCATCAATAAAAAATATGGAAAGAACAATAAAAGAAACTATGTGAGGTAATGCATTTGTCAATTAACCAGATTTAATCATTCCACAATGTATGTATACTTTAAAACATTGTGCTGTACATGACAAAAACACACATTGTAAATTAAAAATAAATTTAAAGTGCGAGGTAGATCACTTTGAGTTGCTTTACTATTTCCTTTCCTCCTCGCACTGCCCACCACAACACCTTAACTTGCTGGTATAAACTTAAGAGCCAAAGACTCTGGCAAAGAAATCTCACGTTGAACCTCATTGCATTTAATGTGGACTTTGCTGCTCTCCCTCTTTCTGCCCCTCTTCTTTGGTCTTTGTCAGCAAAGCAGCCATGTGACTCCTCTACTTAAGAACTCTCCTACTTCAGAGTAAAAGCAAGTCCTTGGCATGGCTCTACAGCCCCATGTGGTCAGGTGTCCAGTTACCTTTTTAACCTCAGCTTCCATACTTGTTTATTTTCTTGCTCTAGTTACCCAGTCTCCTGGCTGTTCTTTAAGTGCGCCAGACCCTCTCCTGCCTAGAAGCTTGCTCTTGCTGTTCCCTCAGTTGGAAAGCATTTACCTGGGAGATGGTAAATATTTTACTCTTCTTCTTCAGATCAGCTCTTCATAGAATCCTTACTTGTCTGGTCCCCCTAAAACTGCAGTAACCACCTGTTTTAGTCAGTTTTTCACTGCTGTCACTAAAAGACCTGACAAGAACAATTTTAAGGAAGAAAAGTTTATTTGAGGGCTCATGGTTTCAGAGGTCTTAGTCCATAGAAGGCCAGCTCCATTCTGCAGGGCTTGAGGTGAGGCAGAACATCATGGCAGAAGAGTGTGGCAGAGGGAAGCAGCTCACATGATAATCAGAAATCAGAGAGAGGTCTCCACCTGCCAGACACAGATATATACCCCAAAGCCATGACTCCCAATTCTTACCTCCTCCAACCACACCCCTCCACTTCAGTTACCAGTTAATCACTATCAGGTGATTTATTCACTAATTGGGTTAAAACTCTCACAATCCAATCATTTCTCCTCTGAACCTTCTTGCATTGATCGTCTCACACATGAGCTTTTGGGGACATCTCATATCCAAACCATACCATCACCCCACTATGGGTTCCAACCCCCATTTTCCTGCTTCTTTGTTTGATCTTTTTCTTTAGCACTCAGCTCTAAGCATACTATGTATTTTAATTAACTAAATTACAAGTGTTCATGGAAGATTGGTTCCAGGATCCCCTACAGATACCAAAATCCAGGGACATTCAAGTTCCTTTCATAGAATGACATAATATTTGCATAGAACCTATATCTATCCTCGTATAGACTTTAAAACATCTCTAGATCACTTATAATACCAATATGTGTAAATGCTTTGTTAATTGTTGTTATACTTTGTGGTTTATGGAATACAAACAAGAAAAAAATATGTGTATATGTTCAGTACAGATGCAAAATTTTCTCCAGTATTTTTGATCCTTGCTTGGTTTAATCTCCGGATGCAGAAATCATGTATCTGAGGACCAACTGTGTTTATTATCCATCTTCCTCAATTAGAATATATGCTTCATGATGGCAGAAATTGTGTCTGATTTGATCACTGCTCTGCACCCAGCATTCTCGCACATAGAAGGTGCTGATACCAGATGCTGACTGAGCAGATGAATCATGTCACCCCACTGGAGCAAATCAAGCCACAACATGGGGATACATAAACTGCTCTCCCAATGGTGCTCTGCTTTGACAGATGCTTTGTGGCTATGACTATGGTATTGGTAAAAGTTGACCTTGATGGCTGGTACATAAATATTTTGTCACTAAAGGGACCAAAAGTCATGGATGGGCAATAAAATAGTACAGAGAAGAGAATGGCAATCAAAGCACCTTGAGATCTATCACTAAGCAGGAGTACTGTCCAAGTAACTCCTTGGCTCATAGGAAATAAAACTACAGGAACATGAGCATCAACACCCCAGTGCTAAAATTCTCTATCATTGAGAAGTCGCCTTTCTGGGTGTATTTTAAATATCCTCATCTGATATATAATCGATTTTGATCATGGAGTTTTTAACCTGGTTAGAGAGAAATACTGAATTAATTTCCAGATCTTGTCTTTCCTTACAGAGCATCATTCTCTCCTTCCAGCAAATATGGAATAAAATAAATAGTATGATCTGAGAGGCTTGTTTGTTTGCTTTTGATAGGTTAGCTCATGAAATGGTGAAATCAGCCATACAAACTTGTCTTATTCTTAGGCACTCAGCAAATAATTGGCTTGTGCATGCTACCTGAGACTGAGCCACTTGGGTCTGCCTGACCCACATGCCTACCAAGATATAAAATGATATCCCTGAAAACCCTTCTTTCCCCTTTGAAGTCCACCCTTGACCATATCTGTACCCACAAGAGGAAACACTCTTTATGATTTACATTAACACAGATTCATTTTGTTTATTCTTGAATTTAATTTAAATAGAATCGTGCAGTGTGTCTGGCTTCTTTGATTCAGCAAAATGCTTCTGGGATTCACCCATGTTACTGCATACATGTGTGTAGCTTGTCCCTTTCATTGCAAGTATTTTCATCTTGCTTAAAATGATCAGCGAACTAAAGAATGACATAAGTGAACAATTACAGGCAAAAATTGATCAATCTAACAAAGAAATAGAAGAGCAAATAAAGGCAACTATCGATCATTCTAACAAAGAGATAAGAAAGCAATTACAAGTAGCAAAAGATTACTTTAAGAAAGAGCTAGAGGTCATGAAAAAAATCACAAATTCTTGAAATGAAGGAAACAATTAACCAAATAAAAAACTCAATAGAAAGCATCACCAGTAGACTAGATCACCTGGAAGACAGAACCTCAGATAATGAAGACAAGATATACAATAAATAAATTTGATATACAATAAATAAACTTGATATACAATATCAAGATATACAATAAATAAACTTGAAAATAAACTTGACCATACAGTGAAGATGGTAAAAAATCATGAACAGAACATACAAGAAATATGGGACAGCATCAAAAGACCAAATCTAAGATTTATTGGGATAGAAGAAGGCGCAGAATTTCAAACCAAAGGAATGCACAATCTCTTCAATGAAATAATATCAGAAAATTTCCCAAATACGAAAAATGAAATGGAAAATCAAATGCAAGAGGCTTACAGGACATCAAACATACAAAATTTCAACAGATCTACACCAAGGCATTATAATGAAAATGCCCATCATACAGAATAAGAATAGAATTTTAAAGGCCACAAGAGAGAGGAACATATAAGGGTAGACAAATTCGTATCTCAGCAGATTTTTCCACCCAGACACAAAAAGCCAGGAGATCATGGAATAACATATTCCAAGCCCTGAAAGACAATGGATGCCAACCAAGAATCCTATATCCAGCAAAATTGACCTTCAGATTTGATGACGAAAGAAAAACCTTCCGTGATAAACAAAAGTTAAAAGAATTTACAGCAAGAAAGCCTGCACTACACAGCATTCTTGGCAAAATATTCCATGAGGAGGAAATGATAACCAACAATGGAAATTTACAAAGAGAGGAACTACACTAGAGGAAAGACCATTCAAAAGAGAAAACAACTCAAGGTAAAAACCAAAAACAAACTAAAATGACCGGAAATTACAAATCATATCTCAATAATAGCCCTAAATGTAAATGGCCTAAATGTACCAATGAAAAGACATAGTCTGACAGACTGGATTCACAAAAAATACCCAACAATATGCTATCTTTAAGAGACTCATCTCACAGGAAAAGACATCCACAGACTGAAAGTGAAAGGGTGGGAAAAAACATATCACTCACATGGACCCCGCAAACAAGCAGAAGTTTCCATCTTCATGTCAAATAAAGTGGACTTCAAACCAAAGATGATGAAAAGAGATAAAGAAGGTCATTTCATACTTCTTAAGGAATCATTCATCAACAAGATATAACAATCATAAATATCTATGCCCCAAATAATGGGGCTTCTACGTACATCAAACAAATCCTTCTCAAATACAAGAATCAGATAGACCACAACACAATAATACTTGGAGACTTTAACACAGCTCTCTCACCATTGAATAGATCTTCCAAACAAAAACTTAATAAAGAAATCATAGATCTCAATGAAACTATCAATAATTTAGACTTAACAGACATATATAGAATGTTCCATCCATCAACGAGCAAATACACTTTTTTCTCAGCTGCACATGGATCCTTTTCCCAAATAGATCATATGTTAGTCACGAAGCCAGTCTTAGCAAATACAAAAAAATAGAGATTCTACCCTGCATCCTATCTGACCACAATGGAATAAAATTACAAATCAATGACAGATTAAAAATCAGACTACTCCATCACCTGGAAATTAAATAATATGCTATTGAATGATGCATGGATAACAGAAGACATCAAGGAAGAGATAAAAAAATTGTTAGAGGCAAATGAAAACTCTGATACAACATATCAAAATCTTTGGGATGCCATGAAGGCAGTGCTAAGAGGAAAGTTTATAGCACTAAACTCATTCATTAGAAGAAGTAAAAGTCGACAAATAAATGAATTGACTCTTTGTCTCAAAGCCTTAGAAAAGGAAGAACAAATTAACACCAAAAGAAGTAGAAGACAGGAAATAATCAAAATTAGGGCTGAAATCAATGAAATTGAAACAAAAGAAACAATTCAAAAAAATTGACAAAACAAAAAGCTGGTTCTTTGAAAAAATAAACAAAATTGACAAAACCTTAGACACCCTAACAAAAAGGAAGAGGGAGAAAACGCAAATTACTAAAATTCGAGATGAAAAAGGAAATATCACAATAGACACTACTGAAATACAGAGGATAATTAGAAACTATTTTGAAAATTTATACTCCAGTAAAATAGAAAACCCTGAAGACACTGACAAATTTCTAGAGGCATATGACCTACCCAAACTGAACCAAGAGGACATACACAACTTAAACAGATCAATTTCAAGCAAGGAAATAGATGATGCCATCAAGAGCCTTCCAACCAAG